>CM040799.1:2055000-2125000 GCA_022829025.1 Squalius cephalus
CGAATTCTGAAGGCAATACTTAACCCTCTGGGCGCCACGGTCGAGTTTACTCGACAAGATGCGGCACTGAATAAAACGGCCGATTTTGTCAAATAGGGTGTCAAATTTCGTTCAACCTCCCCTCCACTAGTTGGCAGACATGTCATACTTCATCCCCGACTCAAAAAAAAGTCATGCTTCTATACAAAATCTTCGAGCTAGAGCGCATTGAATCAGTGCGAACAAAAGCGGAGCTAGTGTGCGAGTGAGCCATTTTATCAGAGCAATATTGTCAACATCAGCGAGTATTTGCATTAGATTATTATTATTATTATTATTATCTAATGGCATCAATAAAGCTTTCCCGCAATGAAGTGTTGTGTCTTCTATTCGCGGACCCTGATTCTGAAGGGGAATAACGTTATCTGCCTTCAGAAAATGACGGTGATTCTGAAAGTGAAAGTATAGCCCTACACCAAGCACAAACGGTGAATCCTTTGCCCAATATAACATTAGATGGTCCTTTGCCCAATGTCAGTGGTGGGAACAATGTTTCCCGGGGTCGGAGTGTTCATCGCGAAGTTAGCAGGCGTGTTAGTGTTGTGGGGAACGAGGCGGCCGCGGAGATTTTTACCGCGATAGCCGTGACCGCGTGCCTCTCCGCAATCGCGGCGACAGTACTGTATTGTGGTGGAGACTTTGTCTAATGCCACTGGGTATGTTAGACGAGGTCGAAGTATTCATAGGGCAGTTAGGGGGCAACGTGGAGGCAGGGTGGGGAGTCGCAATGACAATGACAGTAGTCCGAGCTGTGCACACTCGGCGCGCGCGAGGCAGATCTGGCCGCGCCCGCGCTGCTCGTAGCAGAAGCAGAGGCGGTGTGACACGGGGCAGAGGGGCTATTATGCATAGTCTATCGCAAGACCACACCATGAAACACTACAAGAAATGTCACCTGGATGAATAGGGAGTCATTATCTCTACAGCAAAAGCCCTGCAACAATTGTTTTTGTCTGCCATTTATTACACTGTTGATTTACTATCTATTTCCCTGACCATTTAGTAGTGTACAATATGTGTTCTTTTTTGTGTGTTCATGTCCTTGTGATGTGTGCGTCTTTGTCAGCTAAAAAAAACAAAACAAAAACAAATAAACATCAACAAAAACCATAAAAATTCTATAATCCAAGATGGCCGCCACCATATGACGTCATAATATGCAAATTAGATGGGAAAATGTAATCCCTACATAAACTTTGGGTCATCCTTAATATTTCTCTAATTTACAGAAAGTCTCTATCTTTTATCACTTTTAAGATATAGCCTTTTGAAATTAAGATGTCAAAATCGAACGTTTTAGGAAAAAACCTCTGGCGCCTAAAGGGTTAAAGGGACACTTCACCCATTTGCATTAAGCTTTGCATTGTTAGAAACCCAGTCATACTATTGAATGGTCATGCAACATTTTTTCATTTTCCCCCGAGACGAGAGAAATCTGTATTTACCTCTTTACACTTCCTCCTACAATGATGCAAAAATCGTCATTTTGCGTCATTGTAGGAGGAAGTGTAAGAGGGGGGGATTTCTGTTAAGACTACAAGCACTAGATCCACCCTTTCAAACCCGCCCATAGGGGGTTGGACCTAATGCGCTAACAGACCTATCACAGATCAGTGCGAGTGCGTTTGATTTCAACGGCAGAAACCTGCAGAAAACAGGGACGAAGAAAGCTGAGTAGTAGGGGTTACCATATTTTTTTTTTTTTTTTTTTTTTTTTAACCTTTATTTTTACAGGCAAGTCATTAAGAACAAGTTCTTATTTACAATGGCAGCCTGACAAGTGGAATAACCACTTAGGGAAAGGGGAAGTAGAGTTAAAAAGTACAAAACATTATAGATACTTACAGGTAAGCAATTACATAAATACAATTGAAAACTCAACACAGTAGACAACAGACCACATTGACCAGCTATATGTATATAGAAATGATGAATGGAGCTACATAGAAATATTTGCTGAGAAAAAAAACAAAAAAAAAAAACTTCTTCTTTCTTTCTCCTCCTT
Source organism: Squalius cephalus (assembly GCA_022829025.1). NCBI lineage: Eukaryota > Metazoa > Chordata > Actinopteri > Cypriniformes > Leuciscidae > Squalius > Squalius cephalus. The sequence goes on from CM040799.1 coordinate 2,057,045, forward strand.
TCCCCTTCCTTCTTTTCTTCTTTCCTTTTCTTCTTCTTTTCTTCTCTCCTTTTTCTCTTCCTTTTCCTCCTTATTATTTTTATTTTTGACTATGAAGAGAAACAGCTACATGTGTCCGTGAACAGGTGTGAAATAACAGATTTAAATGATGAAGTTGAAATTTGCTTATCAATTTTGAGAGTATTTTGGAACGAATTCCAGTCCCGAGGGGCAGCAGATTGAAATGATATTAGACCGATGGCTGTTTTGGTTTTGGGGATTATTAATTGAAGATAAAGTGAAGCCCGGGTATCATAAGTGACAGGCTTTGGCTGCAGCAGGTGACCTAAGTAAGGCGGTGAGTGGCCAAGAATGGTCTTGTAAATGAAAGTGAACCAGTGAATACTCTATTTCCCGGACATGTCCGGCCGTCGAGATCGACAAAAATGTCCGGGATTCGGCTTTTGCTTTCTGCGGTCGCCATCCATTGTTTACATGCTCACCTTTTGTTTCAATCTAACTGAATTCACCCCGATTGGTGAATCTGAATGTAATGTTTACATGAATGCTAAACAAGTGATCGGTTGATTTGCGTTTTAACATTGCTAAGAAAATACCCGCACCTCCGTGAGAGATAGCCCATGAGACCGGTGCATCTCACAGGCGCGCTCATCAGTAATCACAGTAATACAGGGAGCAGGACGAGGCTAGCGCCGCGGGAGAAAGACGCGAGGCCGGTGGCGTGATCGGTTGAAAGACGCGAGGCCGGTGGCGTGATCGGTTGATGTGTGTTTTACCATTGCTAAGAAAATACCTGCTCCTCCGTGCGAGATACGAGAACAGTGCCTCACAGGTGTCGGTCGTCAGTAATCACGCCACCGGCCTCACGCCGTTCTCCCGCGCCCCTCAGCCTCGTCCTGCTCGCCACAGTAAACATGATGAATGGCGACTGTAGAACACAAAAGCCGAATCCCGGAGATTTTAGGCAAACTCGTCACGGAGACTCACTCGTAGCCTAGCCTTGCCTTGATGTTTTTGTTTTCAACTGTGCGCTGTCTAACCGGTAGGCGTGGCTTGGGAGTGGCCTTGTAGGGCAGCGAAGCAAGTGCATTCTGGGAGTTGTTGTCTTTCATCCACATAAGCCAAAAATACATTTTGTGGCTTTTCTCAGTCTAGAAAGCTCCAAATTCAAAAATAATTTCACATTTCTTCTACATAAATGACCCACTTTCAATACACATTCATGTCTCCACGGGTGAAATGACCCTTTAATGTTAGAGGAAAAAATTTACTGTATTGTCTCCTATGCCCACAAGAGGGCGCACGCGAGTGCAGTAAGCAAATATAAACCAATTCAAGCATTGCATATTTTATTAAAATGAAATTACATGTTTTTAAAGTGCATTACCTTTTGAAACAATTGTTCTTAAATAATGTCCTTTTCACCATGACCTCGAGCCAAACCCCCCCCAGAAGCCTTTATTCCCTTGGTCGAACATTATTAAAGTTAGAGCTTATTTAGAGAGATCAGCCGGATGGCTTAGTGCAGGCGCTAATGGATCCAAGGCTGAATCTGGTAAATTACCGCACTAATAATGCCCAGAATGGACCAAACTTCTACAGTCGTACAAACAGGTTCTGTACTCATAAAACGAGGCATTGGAAAGTTTGTAAGTACATCAGGAGTTTATTTAAATAACACTTGTCTGACGGCTAATGCTACCGCTAACCCGGACGTCGACGTCACTTCCCTTAGTTAAGAAAAGCACATAAAAGTCCTGCAGAAAGCGATCATAAGGATTTTTTTTTTTTTGAGTTTGTGAAAATGGTGACATGTGTTGACATCATCATGTGTTCAGTCTACAGGCGCATAGTGTACCTTTACAAAGTGACATTGCCATCTACTGGCCTGGCAGCAGAATGCAGCGCTTTTAATCGTTTTCGTCTGTACGTGAAATTTCAAAAGCGCAAACTTTTCACTTTTTAGTACATTGTTGTCTTGTAAACGTACCGTCAGTCGTGCAAAAAAGGGTTTTGTCAACAAACAGTTTTCATTAACGACATTAACACTACTACCACTACCTCGAGTATTTCAACAGACAGAGAAACTAAGATGCCGCTGTTGCGTAACCACTACTAAGGCGATTTTGGAGAAGGGAGCATGGGAACTGTTTGCTTAACCTCGTTCACAAGGACATTCCTCGCATTTCTTCTCGGCTTTTCAAAACAGAAGCCAGAAAATCACCCTGAACTCTCACACACTCTCGGACCAGATTCTCTACTAATGGCCCTGTTGGTTTTCTTAGCGAGACCCTCATTGATCTGAAGGCCACAACGAGAGAGTTTTTAAAGTTTGAGAAAACAACAGGGTTCCTGCAGGTCCTTTAAAAAGTCTTAAATTCAGTTTGGTCAAATTTACAGCCATAACATTTCTTAAATGGCATAACAAAAGTCTTAATGATCGTTTTAAGTTGTCTTAAATTTGGGGACAGAAAAACAGGATTTTTTTTTATTTTGCACAAAGGGTGTCCAAGTCTTAAATTCAGGTTTATCAGATTTAAAGCCATTATAAGTCTTAAATATCTTAAATGCCATAATAAAAGTCTTAAAAATCCCTTTAAGAGATCTTTAAATGGAATTTTTTTAGATGAATCACTTATTCCTCATTTGTAAGTCACTGCTAATTGAATAAAAGCTGCTAATTGAATAAATGTAAATGCGAAAGGTGGTGATTTATCAAAATAAATGTAAACACTGCATGTTTTAAGTCAAAACGCAGAGTTGCACATTCTAGAGGGTCAGATATTATCCAATCAATAAATACTGCGCATTAATGCCAAGTAAATGAGCAGCTAAAAGTAGTCAGCATAGATATTTCAAAATAAGAGTCCTTGTGTATTTTAAGCTTGTTTATAATTAAAAAAAAATATCAGCACAATATTCTTTGTATTGCCTTTAATTAAACTGAGCTGAGCTGAATAATGACACTTGTCTTTTATAGAGCCTCTTCACAGCATAAATTGAATTTGTCTCACATTGCATTCTTACTTTGAAACAATTTCTATTGTATAAAGTGCTATAGAAATAAAGCTGACTTGACACTATCCTATCAGCAAATTCCAATATCGACCGACCTCTAATTCAAATGCATTGATATATTAGTACATAATGAGTCTGAGATGCATGACTTATCTAGAGATTGTACAAGTTTGTTCTGGATGGACAGACGGTATTAATTTCATTCGTGCACGTCTCAAAAACTTAAGTCGAGAGGAGCTGATTGACAACAACGCCGTTTAATGTTTCTCTGATGCGACTGAATGAACACGGGTGTATCAGACCTGCTGATTCGTATTTTATTACAGCTTTATGTGACTAACAACAGCAGATCATTGAGATGCATTTGAATTGTGATGGTTCACTGAAATCTAATCAGATCGTGAGGTTTAATGACACTGTGAATGAAGCACTTTGTATTGAAGTTGTCTTCCCGCATCAGTCTTCAGCAGACGTACGAGGCGAAGCGGCAGGAGTTTCTGGGCGAGTTGCAGAGACGAGAGGAAGAGATGCGGCAGACGTTCGTCCAGAGAGTGAAGGAGAAAGAGGCCGAGCTGAAAGACGCGGAGAGAGAGGTACGACATTCAGGGTTATTATTGTTAAACTCCCCTAATGGTGAAAATCCAGCGTTTAATGTTGTTTATATGTCTATGTGGTGTTTTTAATATGCTTTAAAGGAGAACTCCGGTCAATTTTAACATTGAGCTAATTTTTTTGTACATTTGGAGTGCTGTCAGTACAGAGAACAACGACAAAAATCGGTGTTGCCTACACCGAGTTATTCTATTTTTAAAATTTGCACCCTGTTGACTTCAATGGGGCAAGTACTAAACCTGCTTTTAGCCTCTTAACATCCTTGATGTGTCATTACAAGTGCACAGGTCATGTGAGTGATTCCTTCAGAGTGAACACGAGTGAGTCTGACTGCAGTAGATGTGAAAGAAATGTATAAAAATGATGTTATTTAAGCCAGCGCAAATACCTTTGTTTACATCCTGTTTTTCGGTTGAAGTCCAAAGTAGTCGATTGCCGAGTTCACGCGCGTGATCATAGGTATTAAACCTATGCGTGTGAACTCTGCAATCGACTACTTTGGACTTCAACCGAAAAACAGGATGTAAACAAAGGTATTTGCGCTGGCTTAAATAACATCATTTTTATACATTTCTTTCACATCTACTGCAGTCAGACTCACTCGTGTTCACTCTGAAGGAATCACTCACATGACCTGTGCACTTGTAATGACACATCAAGGATGTTAAGAGGCTAAAAGCAGGTTTAGTACTTGCCCCATTGAAGTCAACAGGGTGCAAATTTTAAAAATAGAATAACTCGGTGTAGGCAACACCGATTTTTGTCGTTGTTCTCTGTACTGACAGCACTCCAAATGTACCAAAAAATTAGCTCAATGTTAAAATTGACCGGAGTTCTCCTTTAAGACAAACCATTAGGGCTGGGTAAAAAATATTGATTTCTCGATTTTAATCGATTCTCATTTTTACGAACTGATAGGGCTGCTCGATTATGGAAAAAATCATAATCACGATTATTTTGGTCAGTATTGAAATCACGATTATGTAAAACGATTATTTCACATGACTTTGGGAATGTGTTGGATTTATTAAAAAGACACCTTTCAACAATTCTTAAATTTGAACATTTATTGTACTTTTTGAACTATTAAAATAAATAATATAACAGATAATACTTCAAGTATTTTAATCATTCCCGCAGGTCTACCACTTATAATGCGGGAAATTTCCCCACAAACATTGATTCACTTTAGCATGTAGATTGTATGAGTATCCTAAATTAATCCATTAATTATAAAATCAAATCTATCATTTTAAAACTTTCGCAAAGACGCAATTTCACAAAAAGTTCAGCGGCGCTGCGTCTTCTCTCTCTCTATCTATCAAAATGGGTTGGACAGGACAAGGCAAGCGTCGAAACTACACTCTCGCATTATTTTCACTTCTTTAAGTCTTATCAGTTTAAACATTCAAGTTGAGAGAGTTTACGGCTTCGGGAGGGGCGGATGTGCTCGTGTCATTCAGAACACAAGACAAAATAAGAGCGTTCTTGCAAAACAGAGCATGGCAAAATAATCGTTTTTACTTGATTGTACTATTTTGGTGATTGTTTAGAGCCTAAATCGAAATTAAAATTCAATTAATTGCACAGCCCTACGAACCGATATCGATTCTTAAATCCCAAGAATCGATTAGTCATCCTGTTTTCAGTTGATGAATGACTGGAACACTGTAGCACGCATCCCATCCAATACATCGCAATCATCATTGTGCTTTGTTATTATTGATATGAAACAAAGTCTCAGATTTCAAATTACGTCCATTTTCTTACGAAATTCCAAAACATAAATACCGTGTTGTCGCTGTGGCGTGAGATCGCTCTGGCTCAGCTCTAGAGAAGCACATGATCTTCTCTTCCACCTTAATAACACCAGTTACAGCGCGAGATAAACATGAATGAGCATCTGAAAGTGTGTTAAAAGGTAGAGAACAACTTATGGAAGTCCGTATCATGTGACATGGAGTCGCTCAATCAGTGTTTCAACCGTGGAAAGACGTCAGTAAAACAGCTTGTAAACAATGTCATGTAACGTCACATTTACCTCAGAAAAACCATATCCAGTGACCATAAACTCGTCAGTCAGCGAGAAGAATTTATGTTTAATGTTCTTCAATATTTAATGCATGTTTGAATAAATCTGGCAGGTTTTTATGACAGCCACCATTTAAATGTTTACATTTCATATAACTTTATTATTATAAAAGTGTAATTGAAGTGTTTGTATACAAATCAGTTAATTTTTACCTTCAATATTATAGTAGGCTAATGAAGCCTATAGGCTACAACTGACTCCCATAGTTTACAGCATTAGTTAAGAGATTTGAAATGTGCCATGTATTGTACCTGATATCCAAAATAATCAATATTGAATGGATTCGAAATCGAATCGAATTGTGAAATTTGTGTCAATACCCAGCCCTACAAATCGTGTGTAAATTCATAAGTCGACAGCATTGCTGAGTATTTCCTCCTTAAAACTGCAGTGAACCAAAGACAGCCTCAAAAACACACTTTGAAATCGCTGGTGTTTCTGACGTCACAAACTACCTTGTAACCAATCAGATCAACGTGTGATCGTCAACCAGTGGATCTCTGAGCTGAGTGAGTGAGTGAGTGGAGGCGGGGCTCATTTGCATATTCATAGAACCGCGCATACTAAATGAGGCAAGGGTGTCGAGTTACATTCAAGCTAATTTAAGGCATAAAGAATTGATCGTCAACGAAACACTTTCATTTCAGGGCATCCCTATATGTCAACCATCTTTCAGAATTCGTAATGAGAACCGTTTATAAATCTGTTTTCAACAAAGAGAAGCGTTAAAGTCTCCCTGCGGTTTTCTGGCAAAGGCCTGAGTTCAGCATAACATGGCCTTTACCAGTGTACCGTTGGTTCATTGGCTAACGCTGAGGTCTACAGTTGCAGGGCAAGTTCGAGCAGCTGAAGCGCCTGCATGCGGACGAGAAGAGCAAGCTGGAGGAGAAGCGCAGGAGTCTGGAGGAGGAGATGAGCGCCTTCAGCAAACGCAGAGCCGCCACCGAGCTCCTGCAGGCCCAGGCCTTCAACGCCAGCACCAACAACAAGAAGGACAAGGACCGCAAGAAGTGAGTATGAGCCAGAGCGCGTTCAGAGCAGGTTTTGAAGATCCACCTTATAACAGGGTTCGTACGGGGTGCTTAAAGGGTTAGTTCACCTAAAAATCAAAACTCTGTCAGTAATTACTCTCCCTCATGTTGTTCAACCCCGTCAGACTTTCGTTCATCTTCAACACAAATGAAGATATTTGTGATGAAATCTGAGAGCTGTCTCACTCCTCCATAGGCTGAGAGGTAATCGAGATCTGCCATCCCAGAAAAGTTAGTAAAGACATCGTTAAAATAGTCAAAGTGACTACAGTGGCTCAACCTTAAGTTCATCAAGCGGCGAGAATACTTTTTGTGCACAAAAAAACAACAAAAATAACGACTTTATGCAACTATTCATGTTCTTGAAGTGAGTTCACGCCTCTGAGTGAGTTCACGTAGTGTAACAGCGCAGCGCTTCTGGGTTGTACGTCAGAACGGAGGCTCATTATTGGCCGACGCTGGTCATGTGTGTGATGCTGACCAATAGTGAGCCTCCGTTCTGACGTACAACCCAGAAGCGCTGCGCTGTTACACTACGTGAACTCACTCAGAGAAACACAGAAGAACATGAAGAGTTGAATAAAGTGGTTATTTTTTTTATTTATTTTTTGTGCACTAAAAGTATTCTCGTCGCTTGATAAACTGAAGGTTGAGCCACTGTAGACACTTGGACTATTTTAACGATGTCTTTACTAACTTTTCTTGGATGGCTGATCTCGATTACCTCTCAGCCTATGGAGGAGTGAGACAGCTCTCAGATTTAATCACAAATATCTTCATTTGTGTTGAAGATGAACGAAAGTCTTACGGGGTTGAACAACATGAGGGAGAGTAATTACTGACAGAGTTTTCATTTTTGGGTGAACTAACTCTTTAAAAGTGCTTGAGTTGAATTTAAGTCCTGAAAAACCCTTGAAAACAGCCATTTTTATGAAGAAGTACTTGAATTATTATTAAAAAAAGTGCTTGAATTATTTACATTTATTTTTAATTTTATTGATAAAACAATATTTTCATACAAAATGAACGCTGCAGTCCATCTGATATAAATATAGAGGCATTTTGCTCATATAAATATCCAAGTATATGATACAGCTTTTATTCTTCAAGTCAATCATATATTCATGGGAGAAAAAATCAGTTTGAATGAGAAAAGCGATAAAATCATAGTATCCTTACCGCAGTCATTGCATGTGCTACACTTTATTTGTACTATTTAGTTTTATTCATTTATTTTTATTTATCCATTTACCTTTTTTAGAATTAAAAATATAATAAAACAAGCAGTAACGGGAGCAGGTTTGTAGGGCTGTCAAATAAAAATGAGAATTTTGAATATTCATTGAATTAAAAAAAATAACATGCACAATCAAATGCAAAAAACGTGCATTCAAATTTTTGGTGTCAAGAGGCGCACGAGACATGACGTAACTGACACGGTTTGTTTTTGTTAGCTTACCCAGCATACAGTGCGTATAGTCTATAGTACATCATTCAACGACATACTTGACCAAACCTGCACATCGGTCAGAGCTGAGCGTGTGTTTTCATCAGCACTCGCTGAAGATCAAGCTGAGCGTCTGGTGTTTTTGACGAACATACTTTTTTGTTTTTAGATGTAGTGAGTAGAAGTGAGTGCTTCTGAATGACAGCTATTTAGTGTTCATGGAGTTCATTACGCGTCTGTTGAAGTGTGTTTTCTCAGGTTACTGATGCATGAACACAGTTTTTATGCACTATTGTAACCTAATTTTCCTTGCATGCACATTAAAGAAATTATATTTTATTTAAGAACAATTGTTTCAAAAGTTAATGCACTTTAAAAAGTGAATGTCAATAGAAGATGCCATGCTTGATTTAGTTTATATTTGCTTATTGCGCCCTCTTGTGGGCATAGGAGACAATACAGTACCTTCTAACATTAATAAGTATTGCCTTTAGAATTCGAGTATAATTCGAATTTTGCTAATATTTAAGAAAGAATTTGGCTTTTCAGCCATTTTGACAGCCCTACAGGTTTGATGTTATAATGTTCTGAACTACCAATCAGCCTTGAGCCTCAGACTCGACTTCAGCCAAACTAACTTTAAATGTGACTCGTGCTTTATTGTTGTCATAAATTTGGACTGTTTTGGGGAAAATTATCCTCCCGAAAACAGTATAAAATAAGCAGACATGTTAAACAAATGTAGAAGGAAATTAGATAAACAGTGAAAAAGCAGGGTATGTCATTTATTATAAATAAGTAGTTAATGTTAGATATTTAGATATGATAATAAACTGGTGAATAAAAGTACACTAAATAATAATAATAATAATAATAATAATTAAACCCCTCAGTTGTGATTAATAAAAGCATTATTTGCCATTTCCTGCCTTTTAAAAAAAATAGCCCTACATATTTTAAAACTAATATTTTTATTTGCTTATCAATTAACCAACCAATAAACATACAGTATTTTTTTATCATGTTTATCAGAGTTCCTAAGGAATTGTTAATCAGTGTTGACTGTAAAAATCCTGATTTTGATGAATCCTACTTGATATTTAAACAGACATTTAGGGCTGGGTCTCGAGTTCGATACTTTTTAGGTACAGACCGAATTGCATCGATACCATCGAGTATCAAAAAAGGTCTACAGGGCAACCCGTCAAAATAAAAGTTTGGCTTAACTTAAAGAAACTACGATAGAAATACATTACTCCTGTACAGACACTGTAAAAAAGTAAAAAGGACTTTAAGCACTACTTTTTGGTTTTCAAGGACTAAAATCAGAGATCTTACTTATCAAACATTATCTTGATTATCTTTCAAATTCTAAAAAAGATAAGTAAAATTATTTTTTTCTCATGAATATATGATTGACCTGAAGAATAAAAGCTGCATCATATATTTGGATATTTGTATGAGCAATATCACACTCATAGCCATGCAAAATGGCTCTATATCTATATCAGGTGGGCTGCAGCGTTAATTTTGCGTGAAAAGATTGTTATATCAATAAAATTAAACAGTAATTTCACATATATTGTCTTTCAATAATTCAAGCACATAAATATAGCTGTTTTCCGGGACTTAAAAGTAAAAATCAAATTAAAGTGCTTCTAATGTACATCTTAATGTAATACTACTACTAATAATAATAATAATAATAATACAATTATTATTAAAAAAATTTTCCTCCATGTTATAATTTTAACAGTTAACCTCTGTTGTGTAGCACTTGTTTGCCAAACAATTAAAGGGCTTATTTAATTTTCATTTGAATAAAATATAATGTTTTATGCCTTTATTTGATTACCAGAAAAAATGTTAATACACAACACAGAATTTCTAAAAAAAAAAAAAATTCATAGGGCCCTACTTATTGTATGCAAATTAATAAATCAAGTTGTTTTTATGAATTTGATTAATTAGATATGTTTTTGATTTAAACCATTAAAATGGAATATAGACAAAATAAAACAGATAGCATAGAACTGGGTAAAAATAAAATGAAATTTGAAAGAAAGAAAAAACAAAAGTATGTTTTTTTTTATTATTATTTATTTTTACAAATTAAACTGTTAATAAATTGCTGTTAAATTGAACAAGTTTCATGATTTCAATTAATTACACATACTTTTTGATTAATTAAATATAATTTAACCATCTAGAACAATTAAAACAGAAAAAAAAGAAGAAGAAAAAAACGGAATCCAGAAAAATTAAACCGGAATTAACTCGCATTAAAATAGGTGTCTTGTAAAGTGTGCTTCTCCTTAAGGTCGGCTGCATTAACCCTTTAGAATCTGAAGGTGTTAAACAGGTGTTTTTCACATATTTAGATTTTTTGACTGTACAATTCTAAAACAATGTGCAATCTTAATGTGCAAGGTGTCATCTTTTTCAGAAAAAGATTAGCTTCCAACAAATTACAGTTATTGACCATTATTGCGTGTGGTGAGTTTGTAAATAGAATTTAAATAGACGAAAATAAAAAAAAAAAGAGAATAAATTTACTGGTTTTTGTTTAGAAAAAAAAACAGAAGAAATCATGAACGAAAGAAACAAACATTTAAAGTTGAAAAATGAACTATAATACATATATATACAAGTCTTTTTTTGTGACATTGGGTTGCACAGTTTTCATTTAGGATGCTTTTTTTCATACACACACACATACAAATGCACGCATTCATAGGCATGGACACATACACATGCACACACTACATGCTTAGATACGTGAAAGAGTAACGGCCATCCGCTTCCCAAGTTTCATTAAAAATCATCCCAATGATCCCCGCTTCTGCTGTCTAACACTTCTTTCGCCATGTATTTGTTCATTTCTTTTATTATTTTAAGCAATCCAAAACACTCTAACCTGCCGCGCTTCGTATCTCTCTGTTCAAATCCTTCCTTCCCTCGCTGCTGTAATTTGCAGACAGAAAGCATGAAATTACCGTAATAAGCCGTATATCAGTCCCTCCAGTTTTTCGCGATTCCGCGATCGCTGAATACAACGCAAAATCAACAAATTGTCGCATTTTTTTGCGATCCTGCATACTTCCTAATTTAACCGCAAAATAATCACAAAAATGAAAAAGACCTCACAAAACATTAAATTATAATCACCCAATAGAAATATCTCTAGTTTAATTAAAGTTTCAATGCATTTTACGTGGATATGATGTTGCGCACGCGTGATGTCTGTGAGCGGTCTGTCAGAAACATGGCGAAAGAAAATTTGTCTCACCTGCCCTCTCACATAAGCGCCAAGGAGCGGGCTAAGCAATATCCTGATATATTGCACGAGAGCATGCACGAGAGTGGGGGTAAATTGTTTTGTGTTGACCGAGTGACTGCCTGACTGCAGTGTGTGTGTGTGTGTGTGTGTGTGCGTGCGTGTGCGTGTGTGTGACTGACTGCGTGTCACCGCCTGTCAGCGTAAATTCTCTTTATAGCGCTTGAACAAATACACATAGCTACAATTACTTCAAAATATTCATCTTGGCGAGTATTTACGTAAAACTATCAGTAATAACTGATTGGGACGTTTGTCATTACTGTAGTAGGTCTTAAAGTGACAGTAACCTAATTTACCTGCTGTTGTCAGTGTTGTTAATGTTAATCAAGAAACAACAATAGCTACAGCACAATTTTAAAAAAAAACGTAAATTATCCTCTGTTTGTAACTGTATCCTTGTATTTATTTGTCCTATTTTGTTTCTTTTTGTTATTTGTTCCTTTGTTCTTATTTCATTATTTAGTGTTTACTTGATTATTTAAATCATTTCTTGGATGTTCCTGGTTGGGCCCATTGGTTGTTTTAAAACTTAATTTGATGAGAATTTGATTAGACCAAAATAAACAAGCTTTATGCATTTTGTTTGTGATTTGTGTCATGTATGACTATTGTGCATCTGACATAATACTTTTATGGTAAATGTGATGTCCTAATTATAAAATATAAAAATCGCAAATTTTTTCACAAATTTCTGGAAATTACCACCACAAAATCAGTCATTTTGATCGCAAAAATCACACAAAAAAATCGTGAAATCCTGGAGGGACTGGTATATTGGCGAAAAGCACATGTTGTCTACTGTCAGGGGCAATTTGAATGGTTTTGATAGTGCAAACGGTTGAAGAGTTATGGTCAAATAAATACAGCTTGCTGGTGTGTGTCGGCGACGACACAGCCGGTTATAAAGGGTTAAAAGAAAAAAAAGAAGAAAAAAAACGGAATCCAGACAAATTTAAACAAAAAAAATGGAATTAAATCACATTTAAAATAAGTGTCTCGTAAAGTGTGCTTCTCCTTGAGGTCGGCTGCATTAACAGTTCAGCGTTCCTGTTTTCCCCCTCTTCACATTAATGTAAGCCTCTGCTAGAACATAATCTGTTCATAAAATTGGTATCGGAAAAAGTATCGTATCGCTATCGGAAACATCTGCGTCTGCTGTAGCGTAGTGAACGTGTTCTCGCTTTAAATCATGTGTTTCCTCGTCATGTTTGTGGAATCTCTGGAATGCTCAGATAATCACATTCTCCTGTTTGTCCTCCTCCAGCTCTGGATTCATGTGAAGACCATCACGAACGGCATGTTTACGCACATCAGTGTTTCACCAGTTTATAATGTACATTGATTCCAGTTGTTAGTGATGTAGCAGACGGAGACACTGACACACCAGCATATCGTAATGACGGTACTGTATCACGGATATCATCACAACTTCACTTTTTGTGCCTACAACAATGGAAATAATTTCTTATGAGCACAATGTAGATGTTTATAACAGAAAATGCTCTTTAATCTACTATTTTTTACCGGTCAGCATTTACTGGACTTGTGTTTTTATGGTTGAGGAGGGCTAAAAACATTAATCAGAATTACTATAGTAAATTTACCACAAGTGTTTACTGTATTGCATTTATTTTCCACATTTTATACTCGTATGTTACATGTATTTAAACAGTGTTATTTTTGGGTGATGTTTTAACCAAATAAACTTGTATTTTTCGGCAAATTCTTGTGTTTTGTGACAAATGCTCTGGCTTCAGTTCACAATCTACATCATCACAGACAATCATATTGTGCTCTTCGGTTATTTTTGACGAAAAATTTAAGATTTTTTTTATTTCACCGGAATGGTACAAAACTTGGTAAAGGTTTTGACACTTGCTATGTGGACACAAAAAAAATGATGGACATGATTTGTTAAATGGTCCTGAGAAGAATAGTAACACTCGCGGTCAAAAATGGAAGTATTTGGTACTGCGCCCAAACAAGCTCTTACCAGAGAATGTCTAATAAGGGGAGAACTTCCACTCTCAGTGAACTTCCGGCTTCTGAACTGGTTGCAGTTCCACTCTGGCTCCACATGAGGGCGCTCACAGGACGAGTGCAGAACGAATGGAGGTCTATGGCGCTATACCCCTCAAAGTCCACTTTTCTCAGGATATAATTTTTTGTCTAGTAATTTGAATGTTGTATTCGAAAGGAGATGCAAAGAAATTACACATTGCTGGGTCACTTATTTGCTGAATGCTAGCGTGTTAACAACTCAACCTGTAAGAAATCGAAAGGACATAAGTACTCGTTCATTCAACTTTCATCCTATAACCCATGTTGAACTTGCAAAACCTACAATCAAATCTGAGATTTCTCAACGGCAATCGGGTGAAAGAGACACATTTAGCCGTCTGGCTCCATAGACTCCCATTCATTCTGCACTCATGGGCGATCGCCCCCAGTGGAACTCTGGTGGAACTGCAACCATAATTCGGTACAATAGGACTTAGGCTATGTTTACACGGAAACGATCTGAAGAGAAAACACAAAAGTGGCGTTGCGTTATCACTTTTTATTCTGCGTTTAGACAAGCATTATGGGGGGGGGGGGCATATGGCAACTCAAAGTGTGTGAAATTCGATGTAGTATGCACTCCAGGCGGCTAGGTGGCAATGTGAAGCACTGCCACACAACAACACCAAGTCCGCGCACCTGCGTACAACCTTTACTGTCTAGCAGACTTTTTTGCGTTTTTACCCTTTAGACGGGAACGCGATGGTGGAGCGTTTTTAAGATTTCCACTCTGGAGAGTGGTTTCACTTTTTTGCGTTTTTAAGTCTCAAAAATGCTGTCGCCGTCTAAATGAAAGGCACATCTGATAAAATATTTTTACGTTTTCACCCGCGAGCGTTCTCGTGTAAACAGGGCCTTAATAGGGAGTGGCCAGGCTCTCCGTAGACGGGATCTGATATTAGGCTCAAATTTGGAACACAACTTGTTTTACTCGAAAACTGCAAGAAAATCAGAGCCATACATCTAAAAGTGATTTTGTTTAAAATAGTATTTTTGTGCATTTTTCATAATAAAAGAAAAATTCTGTTACTTTTTTTAAGCTCACTTTTGTTTCTTTTTTTTTTCTTTTTTTTTTTACTTTTTACACTTCAGCAATAATCTGCCAAGTGTCATCTTTGAAAAGAGACCGAACTTAAGTCTGTGATCCAAAGACTTCAAGATTTACCACAGTTTAATTTTCAGGTCTATGCTCAAAAAGTGAATAAATGGATTATAAATACAATGTAAATATTTAGTATACAAAAAAATGCCTAAAAATACAAAATATTACATAAAAACATTATCAAACTAAAATATAGTACATTCATTTAATTAACAAAAACAAAAAACAAAAATCAGTAATTTTTGACCGACACGCGAAGAGCACCAAAGGGTTAAAAAAAAAAAAAAAAGTTTTTTTAAATTTTCACTCATTGCTTGTCTCGGACATAAACTCAGACTGACGTGGAAGATTTGTTTTCATCGGCGCTGGACCGTCACAGAATTGTTTCCCGGGATTGTGGTCACTTCCGTGTCTTGAGGGGAATTTCAAACGAGCCAATTTGAAGTGTGACGTGGGCCGTAGTGAAGGGAATAACCTCATTTGGTGTCTGGGCTCTTGAAATAATCATCTGCATTTGCATTTAGATAGTCCGCCGTCAACGGCTGTCTTGAGCGACTCTTCTCAGCGCTCGGCAGGGAAATTGGTTTGTTACTTCAGCTTGCTGAGGAAGATTTGAAATTTCCAATTACAAGACTTGGGACAAGAGATGTGGCACTTCCAGGAGTGAGCGTGCGGAAAACATGGAGAGCAGGAACAAACAGACAGGTCATGATTCGATTAGAGCGAACGTCTTGCCATGGATGTTTGTCTGTGCATACGGTACTTGATGTAAGAACTGAGCAGAACCGGTCTGACTTATTCACATGTGCTCTATTGATGTTAAGGGGAAAAGCCTAATCAATCTAAACATTATAAATGTGGAAAATAGCCACAATATTTAATGATGTACAGAACTTCTGCAGAGATCTTTCTGTGAGATTCGATCACGTTCTAGGACTAGAATCCGAACTATTCTGGTTTTCAATCCCAATCCACTTAAAGGTGCAGTAAGCAATTTCTGAGAAACGTTGAAATTGGATCGGACCGAGTGGTAAAACACACCTGTAGCCAATCAGCTGTAAGGGGCGTGTCCATATATTAGGGGGGGGGTGTTGGTACCTGTGTTGCATAGTGTGGTTGTGAATTTGGGGGCGGAGCTATCAAGATAGGGGCGTGGTCTTTTTGGGTAGGGGTGTGTTTGTGTTTCTCAGAAATCGCTTACTGCACCTTTAATTCCAGTTCCTTGTTTAAGCTTCACGTGGCTTCAATAAGACTTTTTGTATGTGTTTGTGAATCAGACTACACTCATGATTTTAAATAATCAGTTAATAATTGGATTGAAAAGCACATAATCACCTCAATCGATCCAATGTAATAAAAAAATTGAGTCTTTATACATTTATTTCCACATTCTGCTTATGTATTTGTCTACATTTATTAATCTCCACATTTCTTTGTCCGTATGCTAATGAGGGGGGCGTGTTTTACCTCAGACATCAGCAATCGAGCTCAGAGTGGCAGTGCTGAAGCTTTGAGGCCACAGTGACACCTTGTGGTGTGACCGAGCGAAACGCAAGAGGTTTGTGGACATGACTGAGAGCATTAATGACTTAGAGATGCGCAATATGGCCCAAATCTTATATCACGGTTTAAGTCATTTAAAATCACTAACTGTATGTATATTGGGTGACCATATATAGGCCACTCTTTATTCTCTTTATTTTCATATAAAATGTCTTGGCACACATGAACAGAAACCGCATCTTCAACAGATCTAATAACAGATACTTTGACACGGAAGCGCGTGAAATTATACAGTATTAATAACATTTAATGTAAATGCGCTGGATGGTGCTGATAAGAGCTTGTGTTTATTGTCGATGAGACTCACACACAAGCTCAGATCGTGGAAAGGAGCAAGTGCACATTGATCAATGCATTTGAAACGTGAAGGTAAGTTCACATTCGTGTTTCCTAACTTTGCTTGCACAACATGTGACAGTTTAAATGCTGTTAACCTTAATGCACATTCCATGCAGCTCTTAGATACTAATAATTAATCACAAATTGGAATTATTCTGAATTTAATCAAGTAAAAGGCTCATGTAAACGCAGCTAGTGATGAAACACTCATATAATTCGTTCAGATTGACATAAATGAGTTTATGCAAACATAACCTACCTAATGAAACAGCTGCTTCTCTGCAGATGGACAAACATGAGCACCACTGAAACAACACTAGCCCGCGGAGTAATTAGTCAAACAGTAATTAAACCAATTAGTGTTTACAATGATGAGTGGAATCGATTCCTTCTGCTGTGACTGGATAATTGTTCTGTGGGATTCATTTAACTCTTCCCTTGCCATTGACGGACTTTTCCGGCAATCCGTGTTTTCACTGTTATACGGTAGGGGGCGCTATTACACATCTCCATCTTTTTATCTCACAATTCTTACTTTTTTCCCTCACAATTGTGTGATATAAAGTCAGAATTGCTTGATAAAGTTGCAATTAAGTCAGAATTGTGTGATATAAAGTCAGAATTGCTTGATATAGTCACAATTGTGTGCTATAAATTGAGAATTGTTATAGTCACAATTGTGTGTTATAAAGTCAGAATTGCATGATAAAGTTGCAATTGTGTGATATAAAGTCAGAATTGTGCGATATAAAGTCAGAATTGTGTGATATAAAGTCAGAATTGTGTTATAAAGTCAGAATTGTGAGATATAAAGTCAGAATTGTGTTATAAAGTCAGAATTGTGAGATATAGTCGCAATTGTGTGATATTAAGTCAGAATTGTGCTATAAATTCAGAATTGTGTTATAGTCAGAATTGCGAGATATAAAGTCAGAATTGCTTGATATAAAGTCGCAATTGTGTGTTATAAAGTAAGAATTGCCAGCTATAAAGTTGCATTTGTGTGTTAAAGTCAGAATTGCTTGATATAAAGTCAGAATTGTGTGATATAAAGTCAGAATTGTGTTATAAAGTCAGAATCGCTTGATATAAAGTCGCAATTGTGTGTTATAAAGTAAGAATTGCCAGCTATAAAGTTGCATTTGTGTGATATAAAGTCAGAATTGCGTGATATAAAGTCAGAATTGTGTTATAAAGTCAGAATTGTGAGATATAAAGTCGCAATTGTGTGCTATAAAGTCAGAATTGCATGATATAAAGTCGCAAGTGTGAGAAAAAGAGTCGCAATTATCTTTAAAAATGTTTTATTCTGTGGCGGAAACAAGCTAACATAGAATCTCCGGATTAGACGAAGCAGCAGAAACAAGCCGAAGAAGCATTGCTTATGCATGTAGTCTTTGATAAAATAAAATAAATGTGATCTCAATTTGTTCAAAATTTTGCTTTTTTAAATTAAATTTACCCACATTCAAATGTTGATAAAAACAGAATGCATGAAGCTAAGATTTTTTATTTTTTAACCCTCTGGGGTCCTTCGTTTAACAGTCACACTTGGGACCTTCGGGTCCAAATGGACCCGGAGGGCGGAATTAATATATATAAAAAAAAATCATAATATTTTTTTTTTTACTTGTTTTTTATAATATTTTTTCTTTTCTTTTTTGGTGTTTTGAGATAATTTTATGATCTATAATTAATATTTATGCAATAATTATGACCCATTTTTTCCCATTGAATATAATAGAAATTTTTTATATATATATAATTTTTATTTTATTTTTATTAAAGCTGTATTTCATTTTAGAGTCAAGCCTAGGCCTCATGAAAGCAATTTTTGAAATGAGATGGGCGCCAACTGGTGGACACACTGAGCATTTTTATCACGCAATAGCACATTTTTACCACTAGTGGATTTACAGCTCTCTGTAGAAAGGCTTGCGAATCTAGTGATTTTTGCCTGAACAGATTTAGTCTGTTTTGCACTCTTGATGTTTTAGAGATTCACCCCCTTCACTGTTGAGTCCTTTTTTCTGCATCCTGGCTGATTTGTAGATTGTATGCACAGAAAAACTCTGTGTTTTCATATTTTTGACAATTTCCCATTAATTTCCTATGGGGGTCATTTTTGACCAAAGAGCAGAAGTGTGACGACCACTTAGCATGCTTGGATCATGACCTCAATATTTTTTGTGTGTTCACATACCTAATACCATAAAAGTCACCTAGTTTCGTAACATTCCGATGAAGCTGTGATTTTTAAAAATTCAAAACAGATTTTTGTATTATGAATTTATTAGTGTGTATGTGTATAAAAGTGTGTTTGTGTGTGTGGATGTGTCTGTTTTGCACTCTTGATGTTTTAGAGATTCACCCCTTCACTGTTGAGTCCTTTTTTTCTGCATCCTGGCTGATTTGTAGATTGTATGCACAAAAAAAACTCTGTGTTTTCATATTTTTGACAATTTCCCATTCATTTCCTATGGGGGTCATTTTTGACCAAAGAGCAGAAGTGTGACGACAACTTAGCATGCATGGATCATGACCTCAATATTTTTTGTGTGTTCGCATACCTAATACCATAAAAGTCACCTAGTTTCGTAACATTCCGATGAAGCTGTGATTTTTAAAAATTCAAAACAGATTTTTGTAATCTGAATTTATTAGTGTGTATGTGTATAAAAGTGTGTTTGTGTGTGTGTGTGTGTGTGTGTGAATGTGTCTTTTTTGCACTCTTGATGTTTTATAGATTCACCCCTTCACTGTTGTGTGCTTTTTTTCTGGATCGTGGCTGATTTGTAGATTGTACGCACAAAAAAACTCTGTATTGTCACATTTTTGCCAATTTCCCATTCATTTCCTATGGCGGGTCCATTTGGACCCGAAGGTCCTGAGTGTGACTATTTTTTTTACAACCACTTAGACTATTCAAATCCTGTCCCCAATTTTTTTGGGTGTTCATATACCAAGTACCAACAAAGTCACCAAATTTCGGACCATTCCGATTAAGCTATGATTTTTTACATTTTTTTATTTAAACGCTTCGGGTCCGTTTGGACCCGAAGAACCCCAGAGGGTTTTAAAGCAGAGGCTGTGTTGTTTCTTTTGATTTAATGCATGTTCAGATATTCATACAACAAAATATTCTTTGGGCCGTGAAAGTTTTGTAAAAATTATCAAAAATGCTGGCGATGGCTGGTAACTTAAAAAAAAAAAAACGCTGGCAGGGAAAGAGTTAAAGGTGCACATCATAATCACAATGATGATGCGATGTCTATAATAACTCCGCGAACCCTGCTTTTAAATCAAAGGCATTTATTGCTAAAATGTACTTGACAAACAAACAAAAACAAACCACATTATCATCATAATCAGTATAAGACAATGTGAAAATGAAAACAATGTCAAATACCAGAGGAACAAGTTCTTGAGGAAATATTCCCCAACATCTCCACTCGAGCACCAATATCATATAAATATGTCAATCATATACTTCGTTCACGTGAAGTTCATGCGGAAACGCTCTCGTCAATCATTCTGCCGTCATTCATGATGCAAAAGAGGATTCACACTCCTGTAAAAACATCATCACACGGGTCCGAGTTAAATAAAGACAGAACGATCATGTGAAGGAGAAGTATTCCTCTTTTCAGTGGTCATCATCTCATCTCCAACATGGAGACCAACGTGTGCTTGTCTCTTGGCGAGCAAAATGGCACATGTGCCCGAAACTCCAGATGTGAAAAACACGGCACCATGATCAAATCCACAATGATTTGATATAAAAAGAGCACGACATATGAGCATGAGAGTAAAAACACGTGTGGATGAATCGTCTTGTGCTTATGAAGAACGAGCCGAATAATGCTGGAAAAGAAGGAATCCATGTGCTCATGACTCTTTAATATTGATGCTTTTCACCTCTACATTCAGAAATGTGTCATAAACTAACAACTGAAGTCAATTAAACTGGTCTTTTCTCCTCTATTGTGTCGCTTCTGGAACAAGAACAAATGTGGGCGGGGCTTGGTTTTGTCTGTGGGGATTTGATTGGATGGTTGTGGTTTGCTATTGGCTGATCTCATGTGATTGACAGGTTGCCCCGCCCACATCATCAGAGAAGAGAAGAGATGCTGCGAGAGGAAGTTATTCTGAGTCAAGATTACCAGGAACATGAATTTAAAACAATAATGATAAATTATTCAAAAGAAACACTGCAACAAGAATTGTTTCCATTTTGATTTCATGGTGACTTTAAAAAACCGAACATAAGAACACGGCCCGAAACCTGCCCTGGTTTTACATGTGAAACACACACTACTGGTTCTCTGTCAGGGTGGACGCATATTTCATTTGACATAAATGAGCATTTTCATTTCAAATGAGTGCAAACCTTCAGTAAATCACGGCAAAATAATGGATCCGATTCCCAAGGATTGCATGAACTGATAATGCTGGTTGCAGTGTTATTGAGATACTATTATCATTTTTATTTAGATTTAAAATTATTTTTTTGTTTCTATTTTAATTTTAGTTAAAGTTTTAGTATTTTTGTTGTGATTTTGTCATTTTTGTATGTTTTAAAAAAAAAAAGTCTATGCATTATTTTGATTTCATTTTTAGTTAATTTAGTACATGACGTTAAACTAAATGAAACAAAATGAAAATTAACAATGAAAATGAGAAATTTTGCCTTGGCAACTAAAGCTGTAATAAGTTTAAGTATTTATTTCAGTTAAAATTGATTAATATTATAACATTTTATTTTATTTCAAGCAACAATTGTTTTAGTTTTAGTTTCAGTTATAATAATAATAATAATAACCCAGGTTAGTCACTTTGGATGAAATGCATAAATGTAAATTTAACATTTACAGTAGTGGCCTTAAAGTGACGTCTAGCTAAATTGCCCTTCACCCTTTATTCAGATATTATTAAAGATGTGCTCTAGATTCAGTACGCATATTGTGTAGTTGTGCTTGGATTTTAAAAAGCAATGAAACATTACAAATTGTGCGACATCATTTTTGGCCAGACTGTCATATAAAGAAACCATGAACACATTAAAAAAAAAAACAAGACTTTTTTTTGCTTTTTCCTCTCAGCTTATTTGTGTTTCTATGCATTTGTTTTGCATAGTAAAATAAAACCTGTAACAGTAGTTTGCCTTTTTATCATTTTGTCAGATAAATACCTTAACCAAGTTTAATTTTGCTTTTGCATCATATTTAAAATACATAAACGATTTCCTCATATTGTGATGGTTTATCTGATCTTGCAGGGTCATTAAAAACAAACGTCCAGTCCGAACATCACTTCTTGCCACTACTGTATTTTCCGGAGGAATTTAATAAGAATGACAATGACATTTTGTCTACACAAAATAACTGGCATCATTTAATTCCGCTTCATTTGATGAAATTAAACGCGGCCTCCACTGACTGAAGCCCACAGTCGTGAGTCTGTTCTCCTGAGCGTCTCTAAAATAAAGATCTGAACTCAACAGGTCCGTCCGTGTCCTCTAATGTAGAGCAGCGTCTGACGGAGATCTGTCTTCATTCAAACACCTTAAAGCGAGAAACAGACTGTACACGAGGACAGGAACACATTTCAGTCACATGTTGTTCTCCGTGTTGCATATCCAGGACATGAATGCCTCAGAAATGTGAAGGAAACCTCCTCAGTAACTCAAGAACACATTAGTGTCTGCATGCTAGTCTATTGGCTTCAGGAACCAGAACAAATGTGGGCGGGGCTTGATTGTGTCTGTGGGGAATTGATTGGATGGTTGTGGTTTGCTATTGGCTGATCTCATGTGATTGACAGGTTGCCCCGCCCACATCATCAGAGAAGAGAAGAGATGCTGCGAGAGGAACTTATTCTGATTCAATATTACAAGGAACATGAATTTAACACAATAATAATGTGCACCGATGCAATATTCCATAAAAAAAAAAAAAAAAGATATGTCCATTTTGATTTCATGGTGACTTTAAATGTTAAATATGACCAGAAACCTGCAACACACTGGCCAAACATGTTCGTGTACTCGTGTAAAGTCTGTTTCTGGCACATTGAGCACATGGAAAACTCGTGAAAATACTTCTTCAAACTCTATGGCGCTCAACACCTGCAGATTCAAAGCGGAGACGCTTCCGGCATCAAACCTCCACAGAGACCCAGTCAACGAGACGGATGATGAGGCAGTAAACCAGCACACGCACATCCCAGCATCCTCTGGGAGACACTGAACCAGCATTTCAAATCAATAAGAAGAGTTTGTGCTTTCACAAAGAGCTTCACTGTAAACCAGCTTTCATTATGAACCGTCCTGTGTGTGAAGCTCATCAGAACATGTCTGGATCATATTTCACTCAAAAAAACAAATATATATATATATATATATATATACATGTGTATATACATATATATACATACACACATACATACACATATACATATACACATACATATATATTATTTATATATATATATATATATACACACACACTGTGATCATTCAAAAGTTTGGGATCAGTAAGTTTAAAAAAAATTATAATACTTCTGTTCAACAAGCACGCATTGAATTGATCAAAAGTGGCAGTAAAGACATTTATAATGTTACAAAAGATTGTATTTCAAATAAATGCTGTTCTTTTGAACTTTCTATTCATCAAAGAATCCTGAAAAATAAAATGTATCAAGGTTTCCACAAAAATCTTAAGCAGCACGACTGTTTTCAACACTGATAATAATAAGAACGATTATTAATAATTGAGCACCAATGATAATTGATATAATTTAATAATTAAATGGCTAATAATTATAGTAAAAAGTAATTATTCCAAACTTTTGACCAGTAGTGTGTGTGTGTGTGTATATATATATATATATATATATATATATATATATATATATATATATATAACAAATTTGAAATATACATTTAAATTATATTATTGTGACATTATTTTCACTATTAAACAAACCATTTTTTGGTTTAATTTCAAATTCTCAATCCTGTAATGCATTATTTTTCTTCTGAATGAGCATAAAGGCACTACTATACTAATATACTAACATGCTGTATTCATATTTACCATTTATATAATACATCATGAATTCATTTGCATTACAAGAATGAGAATCTAGTGGGGAAAATTGTCAAAAAGAATTCTTTATGTTTTATGAAAAATTTTGCTTTTAACATTTTTTTTAATAAAATGTTGATTTTGGTGTGAAATATGACAGGTTTGATGAGCTTCATCACTCACTACATTCATCGGACAGCACTGGTGATTACATCCTCCATGTGTCGTTATCATTCAGATCTGCTGATTCAAGGAGGAAATAAAAGCGAGGATGAAGCAGGATCTGAGATGTGATCCCCAAACACACACACACACACACACACACACACACACACACACACACACGCTCGCTCGCTCGCTCCTCCAGAAGAGCCACATCTATCATCTGGAAGGGCTTCCTAGCAGATGTATGAGGACGATGGCAGTAAAGATGCTCGTTCTCGTGTTCTTGTGCTCGTCTTCATGAGTGTGTGTGTTTCTCCGGGACGACCCCGTGATTCAGAGCTTGTCAGCTGGTGTTTGTCCTCTAGAAACTCTCCACGAAGCTGCCGGGGAACAGGCCCGTTCGGCCGGTGCGCTGAAGCGTTCCCTTGTACCAGCCGTCTTCTCGTTTCTTGTGCACGAACACGACGTCGCCCTCCTTCAGCTCGATCTCGGCCTCGCTCTGGGGCGGATACGGGACCAGCACACGAAACCTGACGGAAGACAAACACACGCTTCTTGTGTTCAACAACAGCACAGTATCAAGTCAGATTGACCTGCACTCATCAGATTAATACCATATGAGCAATGTCTGACAACATCAAACCATAAAACAATGATTTAATCAACTTCACAGTTCATATAATCGGGGTGAGCGAGGCACATATTATTAAAGGGATACTCCACCGTTTTTTCATATTAAACTATGTTATTCCCTTAAAGGAGACATATCATGCTTTTAAATCGTTCCTTTTTACATATAAATCATACATTTGTAGTCTATATAAAGCGGAACTGCAATGCTTGGGTCTGAATTCCTCATTATTATAGCTCCACAGGACCCTTTTCTACCCCTTTTCTGATGTGCGTCTGAGAGCAACTCGTTTTGGTGCGGTCTCTTTAAATACAATTGAGACACTTCATACCCCCCCCCCCCCCCCCCCCCCCTCTCCAGGATGCAGAGGTGACACTCGGTTCAACTCCACCCCGTTCGGCCATTTTTGTAGTTTGATAGCAGAGATACGATTATCTAGCGGCACAGAAACTTTTTATTCACACGTTATTAACAAAATGTCAACAACGGAAGACTTGTCCAGCCAGCCTTACATGTTCGAGCCAGAGTCGGAGCCGGAGCGAGATGAAAATGAAGACGACGAACCTGCAGAACAACGTCTTCATACGGATGTATCGCAATGGTGTGTTACTGTATTTACACATGAAACTTTGGTCTTCCGACCTTTTACCACTGTGTCGATTTATTTTGATTAATATGTGCGAAGGAGAGAGAGCAAGACAGCGTCTAGTTTGGAGAGAGAAGAGAGAGAGAGTGCGCGCGACCGGGTCTCTCTCTCTGCTCGTTCTTTCAGTTAAACATGCGCCCTGTCACAAGCGCGGCAGTGCATCTACATTAGACGGTGTAATGAAGCGTTTGGGTTACTACATCCAACAACCGAACATTTTAACTTACCCTCTCGTAACTTCTGCATCTTTTAGCTTGGACTACAAAATTGCAGCGAGAAATAAAAATGGCGGATTGCTCGAAGTGTTGGGCCGGAAGTCGATGTCCTTATTTGGCAGTTCCTCTGCAAATACTGTGATGTAATAGTTCACAAAACGTCATAGAGAACAGAAAAATCGGAACAGGTTGAAAAATAAGGCCAAAACAGAATATAAAGATATCAACGAAGCACCTGAAGAGAATAATTTCAACTTTTCTGTACTTCTAAACACTCCAAATATACAACAAAATGCATTTAAGGGCTAAAAAAGTGCATTTAGCATGATATGTCCCCTTTAACTAAGACGAGTTGATACATACCTCTCTCGTCTCAGTGCGTGCACTTAATCACTCCGGCGCGCGGCGACACTTTGATAGTGCAGCAGTGGAGTGGAGTACTAAGTGGAGTATCCCTTTAAACACACTTTAATTCCACTTTTCGAATATTTTCTTCATTTTTATTGAAAATAAATGCCTTCCCGATCTGATATGTGATGGGAAAAGGGAGTAGAACGAGTTCAGCAAAAGGCGAATTCAAACTCAACTTGTCTGGGCCAATCAGACGTCAGTGGGCGGAGTCAGTGTAAATATCATCTGCCAACAAGGTAAATATACACTCCGCAATCGTCTATATAAAGAAACGTCTGTGCATTGAAAAGGTTCCCTTGATGATAGGTGTGTCACAATATATCGCAATACAAAAATGCAACAATATGTATCGTGGATAGTGATAATATGTGTTATGTATAGTTCACCCAAAATAAAAATTACTGTGTGAGGAAAAAAATTCAAGTTTACAGAGTTTTAGTGTCAGTACTACATTAAACTACTGTATATAATGTTGAATATAATGTATAATAATGCATTGGGGGAATATTTGTGTGTCCTGATAATGCCAAATGTCTGATGTTACCAGTAAAACGTGGCCTACATTATTTTAAATATATCTAGTCAGTGAAAGAGTTCAAGCATTAATCTAAAATAATTCTGTATTTTCAGCTTCAGAATCATGAATATTGTTATTCTGGTGTCTCTATTGCCCTGTGCTTTGGGTTTCAGCACCAAGTCCAAGACTATTCATTTACACACCAATGTAATATCAAATTCAGCATTTTAATCAACAGACATATCATATGTCTTGGAGTATCGCAATAATATCGTATCGTGAGTTCAGTATCATGATGTGTGTCGAATCGTGACATGAGGGAATCGTTACACCCCTACTTGATGTTAAAGGCATGTGCTTGTTCACCTCTCTCGGGACAATGGCTTGGGTTCGGGCCGGACGGCCAGCGGTGAGGATGAGGAACAGGCCTGTCGTGTTGGCGGAGACACAGAGAAGTTGAGATCCAGCGAGCCACTCTTTCTGTGCAGCGGCTCCAGGCCCATGGCTCCCTGCATCTCGCTCTCCACGGGACAGGACCCGGCCCGCAGCTCCGGGGCCATGGCTCCCCGCACGGATGAGGAGGAGGAGGAGGAGGACGAGGAAGAGGAGGGGTCGTGTGTGGGAGAGACCGATGGGGGCGAGCGGGACTTCTTTTTGGCGGCCGCTCCGGACAGCAGCTTGAGGAGGCCACTGCTCTTCTTCTCCTTCTGTGGGACAAACACACACAGATAGTGGCGTTTTCACCACTTGTGGACGGAACGCAGTCATAAAACTGGAATTTACAGTAGAAATGCCAGCGCTAAATATCAGAGAGTTCCTCAGGGGCTCAAATGTAAGATGTTGTGCCAGATGACGATTGGTCGGTGTATTATACATGACAAACAGGCTTCAATGAATTATGTAATATTTAAAAATATGTGATATGTGGATTTTTAATTGAATGGACACACTACCTTTTATTATTGGAGAAAAAAAAGTTTAAAAAATGTTTTGTTTATTTTTTTCCTGTCGTCGAGCCATTTACTCACTGAAAGAACTATATTAGGCTGGAGAGCATCGGCTCCCGTGGGATAGCTACGTTTACACTAGTGCATTTTCATTTTAAAACGCATAACTTTTGCTAAGGTTACGCCTGCCGTCCACACACACACACACACACTCCGGAGTTTTAGACCCTTGAAAACCGAGACCAAGTCCAAAGCAAGACACGCAACTGTTATCCAGAAAAATTAAAACAGACGACAACAGAATTTCTGGGGAAAAAAACATTTCATAGGGCCGCCTTCTTGTAAAAATTAAATTAAATGATTCAAGTTTTATGAATTCAATTGATAAAACATGCCTTTTGATTTTTTTAATTAATGTGAAAATTTAAACCGAATGTTTTATGCCTTCATTTGATTACCACTGTAATTTTTTTTATTTTTATTTTTTTATAAAATCATAGATACAGAAATTTAAAACAGACAACACAAACATTCTGATGAATAAATAAAAGAATACATAAATAAAACGGAATCCAGAAAAGTTAACAGACATCACAGTAATTCTGAAAAAAAAGAAAAAAAAAAAAAAAGAATTAAATTATTATTATACAAGCGGAATCCAGAAAAATGTATTAAATTATCATAACAGAATCCAGAAAAATTTGAGGAATTTGGGGAAAAAACAATGTATTTCATTGGGTCGTGTTACAAACAGCATCTGGAAGTGTTGATGGAGTCACGTGATCTTGTGAATCTGCTGTTAACGGTGAGAACAGAGGGATATATCCGAGTAATCCGTGTCTGTAATGGCTGTTCTGCGGGGACACATGCTGTGTGTGGGAGGAGAACAAACTCATTCTGGGTTTGGTGGAGCTCATCCGAGCTAAACTCCCAACAGAGCAAATCCAAACCGGGCCACTAGGAGGCGTCTGAGACCCAGCCTCTGACTGGAGCCCAAAGAAGAAGAACTAGTCAACCTGCATCTTTTCTGCTCAGATTTTGGGTAGGAATGTGGTGTCAGACCCCTTTGTGTTCACACTGTTGCTTTTTGGATCTAGTCCAGTTCAGTGTATTGTGGCTGATCCTATGGCCTTAAATATTTGATCCAATTCACTTACATTTTATGTGCCTCACTAACCAAGATATTTGTATGTAAAGATTATTATTATTTTGTTAAATGACATTGCTACAAATGCTGATAAATGAGCTTAACTCTGTTTATCTTTTACACGAAAACATAACATTTTGTTGCAAGACTACATCCATATTCTTGCACTAGATCACACACATTTATTTTGAATTAAAGGGGTCTGAGATCGTTTGGAGTGTTCACATATGGGCCAAATATCACGCAAACCTCCCACGCTCAGACCCCTGAAAAGGAGCAAGTGTGAAAACACCCTTAATGTTCAGTAATATTATGGACTCGACTGACAAGAACAAAACAGACACACACAGACCTGAATCTGAATTGAATCTGTTTCTCTCTAATGGAAGAAAAGATCCGCAGCGACTCACTGCTAAATTAAACTGAACCACAGATCACACATGACTATTCACACAAACCCACTGAAAGAAATATTTCATATTGAATGTAATATTAATCATTCATTTAATATTTTTTGCTTGTAGGTTGCTGGGAGGTTGCTAGACAGTTGCTGGGGTGTTGCTAGGGCATTCTAGGTGGTTGCTAGGGCATTTTGGGTGGGGTAGGTGGTTGATGGGGCCTTCTGGATGGTTGCTGGACAGTTGCTAGGGCATTCTAGGTGGATGCCAGGCGGTTGCTGGGGGGTTCTGGTTGGTTACTAGGCTGTTGCATGGGGCATTCTGGGTGGTTGCTAGGCAGTTGCTGGTGCCTTTGCTGGGGGGTTTTGTGTGGTTACTAGGGTGGTTCTGGGTGGTGGTTTGCTAGGTGGTTGCTAGGCGGTTGCTGGTGCAGTCTGTGTGGTTGAAAGGGTGTTCAGGGTGGTTGCCAGGGGGTTGCTGGGGGGTTCTAGGTGGTTACTAGGCTGTTGCTGGGGCATTCTTGGTTGTTGCTAGGCAGTTGCTGGGGGTTCTGTGTGGTTCCTAGGCTGTTGCTGGGGGACTCTGGGTGGTTGCTAGGCAGTTGCTGGGGAGTTCTGAGTGGTTGCTAGAGAGTTGCTGGGGGGTTCTGTGTGGTTCCTAGGCTGTTGCTGGGGGACTCTGGGTGGTTGCTAGGCAGTTGCTGGGGCAATCTGGGTGGTTGCTAGGCAGTTGCTGGGGCAATCTGGGTGGTTGCTAGGTGGTTGCTGGGGCATTAAAAATCCGACACGTGTCTGAACATGAGATCTGTGCATCAAGCCTGAAGTGCTGACATCATGAGAGCACATGTGCACGCCGGTTCCTTCCCACCTGTGCATGACCTGTGTGTCTCGTTGTCTTATTTTTAACCATGCGTGTGACTCTGAGCTAATTAACAGCCCATAATCAACATGCAGGAACGACTGCTGAAACAACATGTGATCACACATCATCATGTTCATCACATGACCTCATGTCTCTCATCTGCCAACAGAAAGACTGAGGAAATATTTATTTTCAGCTGTAAAACTTTTTTTTGCTAATTTGCTTAGATAATTTATTAAATTAAATATGTACTAAATATACTATTAAAGTAAACATAGCAAATAATGTTGAACCTATGTGGGTGAATTATGTGTATGATGTATATTACAATGTTATGATGAACTATATGCCTTTCTCCACTGATGTTCTGAGTTTTTCTAAGCATTTCTTAGGATGCTGATTGTGAGAAAGCAGCTGTTTGACTCTGAGATGGTGAACGGGGAAACTAACAACACATTATTAGCTGTTTAACGTAGTCAAGCCAAAGGCTAATCATATTAATCACCGTTATGTGTTTGCAGTTGTAGAGAGCAATCCTGTATAATTCACTCTTCCACTTCTTCTGAATCAGTTTCTGCTTCCAACATCTATGGCTGAATCACACCAGTATTTCCACTTTCCATTGTGCAGCGTTTACTACAGTAAAGTTGAACGAGTGGATCTCTGAGCTGCTGTGAGTGAGTGGAGGCGGGGCTAATTTGCATATTCATAGATCCATGAATACTAAATGAGGCAAGGGTGTCGAGTTACATTCAAGCTATTTTAAGGCATGAAGAAATTATTTTCACAGGAAAAAAACGTTTAAATATGTCATTTTGGTGATCAAAGATGAGTTTTAAAGGATAATATTATTGACAACAGGGGGACTTTAAAACAAGAACAAATATCTGCCATTGGAGTCATAAAAATAAACTTTATTTATTTATACTTTATTTTTATTTATTTTTATTTATTTAAACATTTTTAATGTCTTTAAAGTCTTGTAATATTAAACTAATTATGACAAAAATTAATTTAATCTTTTTTAGGCATTTATTGTCCCTCATGATAACTAGTACTAGAATATATTCATATACTAGTTGTATCCATATACTATGAAAACTAGTACTAGAATATATATTCATATACTATGATATACTATGATAACTGGTACTAGTTATATTGATATACGAAGATAACTACTACTAGTTCTAATCATATACTATAATAACTAGTACTAGTATATATTCATATACTAGTAATCATGAAGCACAATAAATGCATAATAAAAACCAAATTTCTGTCACAATAACTTTGATTTATTATTACCATGAATTTAAATATACTAATGAGCTACTATGAATATGTTAATGAGCATGACTGACCTTCTCCACCTTCTTGTCCTGGAGTTTGTGGAGTCCGTGAGCGGAAGCGTCTCCTGCGCTCAGATGAGCCGCGGTGACGTTGGGCGGTGTGATGGCGGAGGAGGCGGAGCTCATGAGGAGTCGAGCAGAGTTGGGGTTAGGAGAGAGCGGGTGCACCTGAGGGGTCGCCACCATCGACAGGGGTCGAGCGGGGGGGCGGGACGGGCTGGCCTGGGGTCGCAGAGGGGTCACAGACGCCGTGGGTCGCTCAGGGCTGCTGCTCGCCGGAGGACTGTGGACTGTTTCAATCATTTTAAATGCAATTAGTCATTTGTCACATATATGTATGTGCTCAGGGTTTGAAATGAACCTTTTCACTCACCGGCCAATTTTAAGTTACTGGCCAATTCAGAACTTCTACTAGCCAAATAAAAAAAAAGGAGAAAAAAAAAAAGAAATAAACCGTCACAGCTATATATATATATATATATATATATATATAGGCTAAAATAAATAAATAAATATATAAATATATATAATAAAATTTGGATTTCATACATTTATTTCTTATTCAAACAAAATCCTGTCATCCAGCCATCTCCTCCCTTCCTCTTTCATCCTCATCCTTTTTACCAAAAATGTATTTTAGGTGGACAGATCAATACAGTACACAGAACATAAATAATTAGGCCTTTAGGATGTTGGAAAATGATGTATTTTCTGTTAACCAAATGCTTTTTAATCTTCGCTATTGCTTCAATGCAAATGAACAAGCGTGTCATTATTTGTTTCGTAGTGACGTGTGTGTTCAAGTAAGCCAGATATGAGCGGATTCTGCGCAATACGCTGTATTTAATATATCAGGATGACTCTTGAGTTCAGTATTCGCTCTAAATGTGCGCAGATTTGTCTTACATGAACTTCCCAGTAAAGTGAGTAAACATAAGTAACACGCCAAATTGGCTCTTGATTTGACAGCGTTACACACCACTGTTGATTTTACACGCATTTGGCGGGTGTTAATTTCAAACCCTGTGTGTGCTGTACTGTTTTTTAAAATGAAATGTTTATTGGTTTTTAACAGAAAATAGAACAAAAACAAGAGTATTACACAGTGACAGGTTAGGCAGCAGATCACACAGGAAAGAGAATGAGAGAACAACACAAACATGTGCTGCATGTTTCAGAGTGAAGCACGACACATGCGATCAGCTCGAGATCCACCTGTGTTTTTAGTGTCTCGTCTCTGCATGTGTTCTGTGTTTGGGTCGACTATAACATGCATTTGAAAATGCAATACATGCAACCATCTTCCCAAACTTGTAATGAGAAGCGCTTACAGACCAGCTGTTGTCAAAAGAGAAACTTTAATGAAGAAATTAATGTTGCAGTTATACTGTAAAAAAATATAATTTGTATTGTTTTTTTTTTGTTGGTCAAATTGTGCAGCCCATAAAACAAGCACAGCAAAACTGGAGCTTGTAAAAAAAATGCATTTCAAATTGATTGCATTTGGATGCAATCCAAAAAAAATCCCCCCCCCCCCATCCCTATTTTGACCAGTCCTGGTGTGTCGTCATGTGATTAGATGATGTCACAGCAGGTCTGATTTGCAGTGAGACGGTGTCCCGTCCCGCCGTTCTGCGCCGCTTCACAAGCTTCGCTCCTCGAAGTTCAAGAACTGCCGAGAATGCAACCCGGCAATTACTGCCAACGCAGGTGCAAGGCATTCATTACAACAGACGTCTTATCTGAGCTGTAAAATGCTTTAACAAGCTCCTTTACCAGCTAATGCGTCTTCAGTGAGCGCCGATCTGACCTGAATAGATTACAGAGCGCGTCACGTTCACACGCTTCATTGGCGCTGAGCTGACACGCGGGAAAAACTGTGTGTGTGTGTGTGTGTGTGTGTGTGTGTGAAGACAAATAACACTGCAAAAAGCTTCAGTAATGACAAACAATATGCACTGCTACAGTATATTCAGACACTAGCTTTTATTAATATTTTGAATTAGTCATTTTAATTTGAGTTAGAAATTTTGTTGTCATTTTTATTCGTTTTTTAAGATGTCTACATAGTTTTTGTTAATTTTCATTTTAGTTTAAAGGGCATCTATTATGCAAAATTCACTTTTACATGGTGTTTGAACATAAATGTGTGTTGGCAGTGTGTGTACACAACCACCCTATAGTGATAAAAATCCACCCAGTGTTTTTTTTAATCCCCATAAATCATAAGCACTGTCTCAGAACAAGCGTTCTCAGATTCGGGGCAATGTGACGTACTTGCACAAGCCCCTCCCACAACTGTTGACTGACACTGGTGTATTAGCATAGACCCACCCCGTATGAGCTGTACACAAGCCCCGCCCACAACTATTGACTGACACTGCAGTATTAGCATAGACCCGCCCCGAATGAGCTGTACACAGGCCCCGCCCACAACTGTTGACTGACACTGCAATATTAGCATAGACCCGCCCCGAATGAGCTGTACACAAGCCCCGCCCACGACTGCTGACTGACACTGGTGTATTAGCATAGACCCGCCCCGAATGAGCTGTACACAAGCCCCGCCCACGGCTGTTGACTGACACTGCAGTATTAGCATAGACCCACCCCGAATGAGCTGTACACAAGCCCTGCCCACAACTGTTGACTGACACTGCAATATTAGCATAGACCCGCCCCGAATGAGCTGTACACAAGCCCCGCCCACGACTGCTGACTGACACTGGTGTATTAGCATAGACCCGCCCCGAATGAGCTGTACACAAGCCCTGCCCACAACTGTTGACTGACACTGCAGTATTAGCATAGACCCGCCCCGAATGAGCTGTACACAAGCCCCGCCCACGACTGTTGACTGACACTGGTGTATTAGCATAGACCCGCCCCGAATGAGCTGTACACAAGCCCCGCCCACGGCTGTTGACTGACACTGCAGTATTAGCATAGCCCCGCCCTGAGTGAGCTGTACACAAGCCCCGCCCACGACTGTTGACTGACACTGCAGTATTAGCATAGCCCCGCCCTGAGTGAGCTGAACACAAGCCCCTCCCACAACTGGTGACTGACACTGCAGTATTAGCATAGCCCCGCCCTGAGTGAGCTGAACACAAGCTCCGCCCACGACTGTTGACTGACACTGCAGTATTAGCATAGCCCCGCCCTAAGTGAGCTGTACACAAGCCCCTCCCACAACTGTTGACTGACACTGCAGTATTAGCATAGCCCCGCCCTGAGTGAGCTGAACACAAGCCCCTCCCACAACTGGTGAGTGACACTGCAGTATTAGCATAGCCCCGCCCTGAGTGAGCTGAACACAACTCAGATTTTCTAATCCCTCTTTTGAGTGTTCTGCTGGCGACTCACCGAGCTGCATGGCCGAGCGCGCTTGATTGACAGTTTGCTGACTGGACAAGCGCAGACAGTTCTTCATGTGTGGAGACGACGGGCTGGAGAGCGGCGAGCCGGAGCGAGACGCCGAGGACATCAGGACGGGACTCGAGGGGCCGGCGGAGCTCGGGGATCCAGGAGCCACCTTCGCCTGAGCCGATCCTGGGAGACACGGCCGCGTCTGACCGACCGCAAACGGGGCCCTGAGGACACACAATCACAAAACATGAGGACACACAATCACAAAACATGAGGACACACAATAACAGATCATGAGGACACACAATCACAGAACATGAGGACACACAATCACAAAACATGAGGACACACAATCACAGAACATGAGGACACACAATCACAAAACATGAGGACACACAATCACAAAACATGAGGACACACAATCACAGAACATGATGTCATGTTGCACAATCACAAAACATGAGGACACACAATTACAGAACATGAGGACACACAATTACAGAACATGAGGACACACAATCACAGAACATGAGGACACACAATTACAGAACATGAGGACACACAATCACAAAGCATGAGGACACACAATCACAGAACATGAGGACACACAATCACAAAACATGAGGACACACAATCACAGAACATGAGGACACACAATCACAGAACATGAGGACACACAATCACAAAACATGAGGACACACAATGACAAAACATGAGGACACACAATTACAGAACATGAGGACACACAATGACAAAACATGAGGACACACAATGACAAAACATGAGGACACACAATCACAGAACATGAGGACACACAATCACAGAACATGAGGACACACAATCAGAAAACATGAGGACACACAATCAGAAAACATGAGGACACACAATCACAGAACATGAGGACACACAATCACAAAACATGAGGACACACAATCACAAAACATGAGGACACACAATCACAGAACATGAGGACACACAATCACAGAACATGAGGACACACAAACACAAAACATGAGGACACACAATCACAAAACATGAGGACACACAATCACAGAACATGAGGACACACAATCACAAAACATGAGGACACACAATCACAGAACATGAGGACACACAATCACAAAACATGAGGACACACAATCACAGAACATGAGGACACACAATCACAGAACATGAGGACACACAATCACAGAACATGAGGACACACAATCACAAAACATGAGGACACACAATCACAAAACATGAGGACACACAATCACAGAACATGAGGACACACAATCACAGAACATGAGGACACACAAACACAAAACATGAGGACACACAATCACAGAACATGAGGACACTAGGGCTGGTCCGAATACCATTTTTTGAGCTTCGAAGCTTCGATAGGAATTAACATCGAATATTCGAAGCTTCGGAGGGAGGGGGCTGAACATATTCTTCTCTCTAATAAAGGCAGGACTCTCTATGTGTCTGTCTGTTTGCATTTAGATTATTTATCTTGCATTTTGAACCGTTCATCCAATCGACTTCACGAGTGCAGTGTCACATTTGGTGCAATATAGACACGCGAGACGTGACACGTTCAGAATTAATAAACTTTTAATACAGAACAGCGCGAGCGGGAAGCGCGCGCGCGCCTCACGCGCAGGGCTCCGAGAACGGACACTGCACTAGTGATACAAAACACAGCCTAATATTTTTCTGAGTAACAAATAACTCTCAAATCAGAAATCAGCAGCACAGTAATTACTGACACAGTAAAGGGTAGGCTAATATATTGTTTCTATTCTATTTCCACAATGTCAAAGCAACACAGCTTATAGCCTACAAGCTCAGGCATGCACTTCTGCCCATACAAACTCCGCTGTTCTGCGCTCTAAAATAAGAGTATTGTATTTCGCCCAAAAATGCTAAAAAAATAACCGTGTGAGAGCGTTTTAGGCTATATCATGTTATAGCCAGATATGACGACGCTTACAGCACGCGTCACCGCAGATCAGCATCTATTCATCAAGCCAACGTGCAAACTATCGCAAATCAAAGTGAAAGTGGGTCGCAGATGCTTTAACACACAATCAACTTCATTAAAAGTAAAGAACCGAAATGATCTTGCCAGGGCTGTTGCGCGCTCTCTTATTGCGGTCTTTGATTTAGAAATTTTAGCTGACGATCAGTAAAATGCAGCTGTTGCTGGTGACGTGCACTCCATTACATCTGCCTATAGCGCGGGATTTGAAGTTCGGATTCATATCCGTTTTGCAAAAACACATTTATGTGTTCATTGTTCATATTGATAAATCAGAGAGAGCTATCCGATCTGAGAAAACGCATGACAGCCCCATTCAAGCGCGAATGGGAACCGTTTCTAGGGGGATGCCAGGTGTGAAAAAAAAAAAAAAAAATTTAAAACGAATATTCCAATGTCAAATTTGAAAATCGAATACCAACCCACCGAACGAATATTCGAATACTCGAATATTCTGGTACAGCCCTAGAGGACACACAATCACAGAACATGAGGACACACAATCACAGAACATGAGGACACACAATCACAGAACATGAGGACACACAATCACAAAACATGAGGACACACAATCACAAAACATGAGGACACACAATCACAGAACATGAGGACACACAATCACAGAACATGAGGACACACAAACACAAAACATGAGGACACACAATCACAAAACATGAGGACACACAATCACAAAACATGAGGACACACAATCACAAAACATGAGGACACACAATCACAGAACATGAGGACACACAATCACAGAACATGAGGACACACAATCACAAAACATGAGGACACACAATCACAAAACATGAGGACACACAATCACAAAACATGAGGACACACAATCACAGAACATGAGGACACACAATCACAAAACATGAGGACACACAATCACAGAACATGAGGACACACAATCACAGAACATGAGGACACACAATCACAGAACATGAGGACACACAATCAGAAAACTTGCCGACACAATGAGCGCTAATGTAACACAGGAGTCAGAGTCTCGGATGTGTATTGACCGCTAGTCTAGATGATGTTTAACGGTTTCTTGAGGTCAGTCTCGGCCTGAGGACGCTAATGGAGGATTACAGAGGGATTATAAACAGAGATCCCAGAGGAATCAATTATTGACTGAAATGAATCAGAGCGATTCTCATAATTTCAGCAACAACAACAAAAAAAAACATGCAGTTCTCAGTGTTAGTTTATGTTAGTTAAAGGGGATCTATTATGCAAAATTCACTTTTAAATGGTGTTTGAATGTGTGTCAGCAGTGTGTGTACACAACCACCCTATACTGGTAAAAATACACCCACTCCCCTTTTTTTAATCCCCATAAATCATAAGCAGTGTCTCAGAACAAGCAGATTCTAGCTTTTGTGACATCACATTGTACAGGCCACGCCCACAGACTCCACCCTATTAGCATAGCTCCTCCCCTCAGTGAGCTGCACAACTGTTTATCTCCTCACCAGAGCGTTTAACAGCAGCATTCAAGTAAGAAAAGTATTCTTATTAAAGCTACTAAAGTTATTCTGTATATTACACTGCTTTCACTTTAATACACAGATCTAATATACACATGCAATTTATTTTCCTGCTGTTTTACGTTCACAGGCATAACCGACTGTAATAGTCAAAAATCAAACAGATGTTTCAGTTTTTGGCAGAGTATCCGAGGCACGAGCTGTACAGGCTCCGCCCTCTTCTGGAAAGGGGGCGGGGACCATCAGCTCATTTGCATTTAAAGATACATGCACAAAAACAGCATGTTTTTTCTTCCACTTATTTACAACATGGTATAATAAATGATCTGTGGGTTTTCTTGAGCTGAAACTTCAGACACATTCAGGGGACACCTGAGGCTTATATTACATCTTGTAAAAAGCGGCAATGCATTGACTAATGTTTATAAACGAGACCTCATGATAAAGTGTTCAAATTAAATTCTATAATTCAAGAAGTTTCAGTTTAAGTGAATGTTCTTCAACCTTTATACTTTTTATCACCAATAATTTTAAATGATTTTTCTGGTCATTCTCAACGTTTTAAAACTTATCTTTTTTTAAGTTTTTATTCATTTCCATGACTTTTTCAAATCCCCAAAAAATCCCTCAAATATCCAAGGTCTCATTTCAGGACATATGTAGAATGATCCTATACATAGATCACTGGAAGAAAAATGAAATAACCTATTAAACCTGAAAGTATTATGCAATCATTTAAAACATTTATCCGTTTATAGAACTTTTTGACATAAAGGGTTCTTTAAAATTGAGTCAAGAACCCTAGAGTTTTATCTAGAACCCCATTAAACCTCTTTTGTGTAGTTATAAACTGTCACAGAACTGCAATATCAACTCAAGTAACCATTAAACTCTTTATTATTCTGCATAGTTCATGATGGACTCAAATCTTCTGTGTCTGCTGACATTTACCGTGTAATGACTTCATTTACTCTGGCGTTTTGTGCTGCATTAATCAGACTGAAGCGAACCTGTACAGACAGAGGAGAGATGAGGATTTACAGCGATGGATTCCTCAGATATCAGCCTCTCTAAGTGAAACAGATCACGTTTTTATGTTGACCCTCCCGTATGGAGGCCACCTGAGGGAAAATGATTCCCAGAAGCCCGGAGCCGTGGCTTAATGTGTTTACAGACGCTACACGACTCCACCTGTGTGAAAACACACACACACACACACTCTCGGGAGGATTCGCCTCGTCTCAGGATCGTTATCGCTGCTTTCATTGTATGAGGAAAAAGGTGTTTGTTCGCCTGTCACACATGAAGTTTCTGCAAATGCAACTTCCCCAATTACAGCTGAGACTCACACGTCTAAAACGGCACTGGGAACGCAAACATTTGCACGTTTATTTCAGGAGTTTTCAAAACACCAGATGCAAAGGCTCACAGGTAACCTCGGCAAACATGTGATGATGATGATGATGAAAATTCAGAGACTCAAACAGATTCAAGCTGCACGATTCTGATAAACCGAGAATATTTTTTTGTTTGTTTAAAATAGAGATCATGATTCTCCCACAATTCTGAATAGACAACTAAACAAAATAACATGCCATTTAGTATGAGGTTCGGACAATATGTCAGTTACTACAGTAAAAAATCATTTTGAATGAATGATGATTCAATGTCACACTTACAAAAACTTCACTTGTTTCATTATAAATCAGCATTTTTGAATGAATTTCTTGAATGAATGATTCAATGATTGTTTCATTACTGGATGAAGCAGAATTTTGAATGAAACTCTTAAATTAATGATTTAATGACTCACGCAAAGTCTTCACTTGTTTCATTACTGGATGAATCAGAGTTTTTGAACAAATTTCTTGAATGAATGATTCAATGACTCACGTAAAGACTTCAAGTGTTTCCTTACTGGATGAATCAGTGTTTTTGAACAAATTTCTTGAATGAATGATTCAATGACTCACACAAAGACTTCACTTGTTACATTACTGGATGAATCAGTGTTTTTGAACAAATCTCTTGAATGAATGATTCAATGACTCACACAAAGACTTCAAGTGTTTCATTACTGGATGAATCAGTGTTTTTGAACAAATTTCTTGAATGAATGATTCAATGACTCACACAAAGACTTCACTTGTTACATTACTGGATGAATCAGTGTTTTTGAACAAATCTCTTGAATGAATGATTCAATGACTCACACAAAGACTTCACTTGTTACATTATTGGATGAATCAGCGTTTTTGAACAAATTTCTTGAATGAATGATTCAATGACTCACACAAAGACTTCACTTGTTACATTATTGGATGAATCAGCGTTTTTGAACAAATTTCTTGAATGAATGATTCAATGACTCACACAAAAACTTCACTTGTTGCATTACTGGATGAATCAGTGTTTTTGAACAAATTTCTTGAATGAATGATTCAATGACTCACGCAAAGACTTCAAGTGTTTCATTACTGGATGAATCAGCGTTTTTGAACAAATTTCTTGAATGAATGATTCAGTGACTCACACAAAGACTTCACTTGTTACATTATTGGATGAATCAGTGTTTTTGAACAAATCTCTTGAATGAATGATTCAATGACTCACACAAAAACTTCAAGTGTTTCATTACTGGATGAATCAGCGTTTTTGAACAAATTTCTTGAATGAATGATTCAGTGACTCACACAAAGACTTCATTTGTTACATTACTGGATGAATCAGTGTTTTTGAACAAATCTCTTGAATGAATGATTCAATGACTCACACAAAGACTTCATTTGTTACATTACTGGATGAATCAGTGTTTTTGAACAAATTTCTTGAATGAATGATTCAATGACTCACACAAAGACTTCATTTGTTACATTACTGGATGAATCAGCGTTTTTGAACAAATTTCTTGAATGAATGATTCAATGACTCACGTAAAGACTTCAAGTGTTTCCTTACTGGATGAATCAGTGTTTTTGAACAAATCTCTTGAGTGAATGATTCAATGACACATGCAAAGACTTCAAGTGTTTCATTACTGGATGAATCAGCGTTTTTGAACAAATTTCTTGAATTAATGATTCAATGACTCACACAAAGACTTCAAGTGTTTCCTTACTGGATGAATCAGTGTTTTTGAACAAATCTCTTGAGTGAATGATTCAATGACACATGCAAAGACTTCAAGTGTTTCATTACTGGATGAATCAGCGTTTTTGAACAAATTTCTTGAATGAATGATTCAGTGACTCACACAAAGACTTCACTTGTTACATTATTGGATGAATCAGTGTTTTTGAACAAATCTCTTGAATGAATGATTCAATGACTCACACAAAGACTTCATTTGTTACATTACTGGATGAATCAGCGTTTTTGAACAAATTTCTTGAATGAATGATTCAATGACTCACGCAAAGACTTCAAGTGTTTCATTACTAGATGAATCAGCGTTTTTGAACAAATTTCTTGAATGAATGATTCAATAAACACATTTTTTAACAGTCACTTGTCGCCACCTACTGGTGTAACAATGTAATCAATACAATCTTTATTTGAAGCATCAAGTTACCTTCAAAAGGTGATTTACTCTATTTTGATCACTACCGTAGACATCAGTGTTTATATCCGAACTATAAACTTTTATCCCAGTACTTCTGAATGAATGTAAGACAGAAATAATGATACAGTGTGTTTGAAAAGACTGTTTGTGAAGCTGTTTCATATCTATACATGACAAATGCTCTCTCTGGCTCAGAACACAGATCTGAATGTTCGCTGTGATCGGATTTGTCAAAGATTTAATAGAGACGAATCGCTGTCATTTAGGAATAAGATCATGTGGGTGTTTGAATCGAGATCAGGACCTTTTAATGATTAATCGTGCAGCTCTAAGATCTAGTAATAGACTCTCCAGATTCTCTCCTGTGGAAACGCAGCTCTAATGCATCAGCTATATATCCTAATCAATGTGTCAGCGGAGCAATTTCACCTTCTCAACTCTGGTCATTAAAGCCTGCGCATGTAAAACACACCTGCACTGATCCAGGCCTTCAGCTGGAGATAAGCATCTGGAAACTCAAGGGAAACATTCTTTCTGTTGCTCGTTCATTTTACTGTTACTGCGAGTCGAAACAAACCCAAAAGATCAGCTGAAAGATCAAGGATCGGCTCAATAAAAGATTAAATAATACTAGAAATATTGTAAAATCAGGTCTGGATCAATTCTGTTCAACAGCACATTCTGTAACGTGTAAAAACGAATGTTTGTGCGTCTATAAAACAGATCTTTAGAAATCTGCTCTGTTCAAACACAGAAACCTGCAAATAATTAGGACTTGATTATTCAAACAATTACATGAAAATGAGCAGGGTGCTTTGAAGCATGTTTCCAACTTTTTTCTCATAATTCTGTGTTTATATTTTGCAATTCTGGCTTTTTCCTCATAATTCTGCATTTATAACTCATAATTTTCACTTTCTTATAATTCTGCATTTATAACTCATAATTCCGAATTTTTTCTCATAATACTGCATTTATAACTCATAATTCTAACTTTTTCCTCATAATTCTGCATTTATAACTCATATTTTTCACTTTCTTATAATTCTGCATTTATAACTCATAATTCCGAATTTTTTC
The DNA here is from genome assembly GCA_022829025.1 of Squalius cephalus. NCBI lineage: Eukaryota > Metazoa > Chordata > Actinopteri > Cypriniformes > Leuciscidae > Squalius > Squalius cephalus. The sequence goes on from CM040799.1 coordinate 2,099,567, forward strand.
TCATAATACTGCATTTATAACTCATAATTCTAACTTTTTCCTCATAATTCTGCATTTATAACTCATATTTTTCACTTTCTTATAATTCTGCATTTATAACTCATAATTCCGAATTTTTTCTCATAATACTGCGTTTATAACTCATAATTCTGAATTTTTCCTCATAATTCTGCATTTATAACCCATAATTCTGACTTTTTTTCTCATAATTCTGCGTTTATAACTCATAATTCTGACTTTTTCCTCAGAATTTTGCATTTATAACTCATAATTCTAACGTTTTCCTCATAATTGTTTATAACTCGTAATTCTGACTTTTTTCTCAGAATTCTGCATTTATATTTAGAAATTCTGTCCATTTCCAATAATTCTGCATTTATAACTCATAATTCTGAATTTCTTCTCTAACTCATAATTCTGACTTTTTTCTTCCTCATAATTCTGCATTTATAACTCAAAATTCTGACTTTTTTCATCATAATTCTGCGTTAATAACTCGTACTCCATTTATGTCTCATTATTGAAAACTGACTAACATGCACTCAAACCAAAATAGAGAAATACTCTACAATAATGTGAATAAGATGTGAAAATAATATGTTTAACATTTCAAACACTCCGATGTGTATGATGAACAGCAGGACTGAGGGCCAGTTTTTAATGTCAAAAGCTGAGAAGGTTGAACTGCTTCAGTGATGAGCAGATACAGCCGACGCATTAGTTTCAGTAATGAACGTGAGACGTGACTCCCTCACCTGGAGACGGGCGTGACGTAGTTTCCCGGGAAAACTCCCGACGCTCCGGAGCGCAGTGACGTTCCTTTGAACCATCCGTCCTGACACTTCTCCGTCACGCGGTACATCTCGCTCTTACGCAGCTCCAGCTCGTCGGCCTTCTGCGGTTTGTAAGCGTACATGGCCAGATAGCTGCGGAAAATGAGAAATATATAATAATGAGCAAACAATATTCCTGATTATCTTATGCTCACAAATAGGGTATTTTAAGTTTTAACCAGGTTTGCACAAATGTATTGTTAATGTTAATTACACGGCTCTGTGGAATGCTTGATTCTGATTGGTCAGTCGCGCCGGTATATTATTCCCAGATAACAACAGAAACACAGGCTCATCCGGGTCACTGAAGTCAGCAGCGCTATACACTCGCTACGGTTTTTCTTCGAGGAAGTTTTGCGATTGGTGAACTAATAAAATATTAAAACTCAGTCGAATCAATATTTTGTGTAGAGTTATTTAATTATGCCATCCAGTATCGTGGACTCGCTCTCTCTTGTTTCATAGAAACGCAGCGGCGGCCATTTTGTGACTATTGTTTTATACACTGTTGGATTATAATATACAAACAGGTACGATTTTAAAACAGTTTAATCTGAAATCAATATCTCCATAATTATTTATGTGGTGAAATGCTGTGTAATAAGTGTTATGCCTGTATACCGTATCTCTTAATTGATCTTGCCGCTGAAACTGCTCTCTCCGTGAAGCTTTGCATTTAAAGAGCTAATAAAATATTTCAACTCAGATTAATATTTCATGTCTAATTATTTACTGATGTGGCAAGTAGCCGTGTAATAAGCGGGACAATGTAAATCCGTCGGGTCCTGATCACCCTGTCAGGGTTTATTCTAACAACCGGCTGGATGTACATTATCTCTTACTTAACTAATGGGACCAAATATATTCATATTTCACTCTATTCTGTAGAATTCAACAGTAAACATGGCGTCTAGAGATAACAGAGAAAACAACCGAGAAGACTCTTCCAAAGCAGACATCAGAAACACTTTGCTTTGTCACCCTGCGGAGACTGCGGTGTGTGTGTTTGTGTGTGTGTGTGTGTGTGTAGAGCTGCGACTCTAATCGCACTTGAGAGACTGCAGAGAATAAAACACCATCATCACTTTGCTTTTCCTTCACGGAGTCGAACGGATGGAGAAATGAGGGGCATGTGGGATTCGCTGCACTGACAGGCTAACAAAAGCTGAAAGTGTGTGTCATTTCACTAAATATGTTGCTACAAAAACACAGAGACTCCAAAGAATCAGAGTTGGGTTTTTTTACTGTTCACTAAACCGAATCAACGTGTGTGTGACGCATTGATGCCTCTCTTTAGAGGATTGATCAACTACAACAGCAGCAATTTATTACAATGAGTCCCTATCAAATCGAGTCCGCTGCTAAAACACACAGCGATTTCATGAATCTCTCACATAACGAGCTAATAAACACAGACGTGAACACACACTAATCCTTCAAACATATGATCCTCACATAATCAATCACATCAGCTGATATGTATATATATATATATTAGAGGTGGGCATAGATTAATTTTTTTAATCTAGATTAATCTAGATTAATTTTGAAATTAATCTAGATTAATCTAGATTAAAATGGCTCATTTAAATTCTGCCGAAGGCATTCAGAATATGTGTGCTACCCAAATAATGACTATAAAAGTAGCCTAAGTCTTTGAGAACGGGTTTCTCCAGCCAGGTGGCGCATTAGACCAGGGGCTCATCTCCTGTTTCCAAAATGCATCACAAACTGCTTGAGAAAGCTGTTCTACTCATAGACTGTAAAAGGTTACTACTGTACTGTTACCGTACGTAGGCAACATTAGGTAGGCCTATGTTATTATCAACTACTATAGGATATCAATTAGGGATGGGCGATATGGCCTAAAATCCATATTGTGATATACATTGCAGCCTCTTGCGATAACGATATTATAATAAAACCATTTCAGAACAGGTTACACAGACCCTGCTAAACAACTGCTAAATGTTTGTTTTTTGTTTACATTGCAGCCTCTTGCGATAACGATATTATAATAAAACCATTTCAGAACAGGTTACACAGACCCTGCTAAACAACTGCTAAATGTTTGTTTTTTGTTTTTTTTTTGAAAGGGTGTATGTAGTTTTGAGAACATATATTGTGCAAAACTGTAAGTATACAACATAATTTTGCAGATAAATAAAATTTAAGTACACTAGCTGCAGAGACTTAAGTAGGTCTAATGTTTAATATGGCTTGGAGCTTATGAAACCCCAAATTTAAAATTAGAATATTGTCTAACTGATGTATTTTCAGTTAAAAAGAAACACAACAACGATTCTTAAAATCGGGCGCTTTTAATAAAAAGAGATTATGTGCTACACCACTAAGATATATTGGGAATAATACGCGCGCGCTGGTATTCAGTGATATGTTTCGTTTTGAATTTGAGGTGGTAGAACGGATTAGTCGTGTGTTAACTTACCGAACTGTTACACCACAGTCTAACGTCGGACGGCTTAAATCCGAACCAAGTCCAAATAATGGATGTTCCACCGATCTTTTACACCAGCTTTCACTTTCAGCCGTGTTTACTTAAGATGACGACGAATATGATGCGTTCCAGCCGGGTGTTCCTCGCGGCCGCGGGTAGATTGCGTCATCATAGCTTGTGTAGCTTGAGCCAGCTCCCATCCCAACTTGGAGAATAGATTAACGGCGATATTTTTTTTATCGCGCGATAAGAGTTTTTTTATCGCGCGATAACGCAGCGCGTTAACGCCGATAACGGCCCACCACTAATATATATATATATATATATATAATATTATGTAGGCTATATTCATATTTGACATATTTGACAATGTAATTAAATCAAATATGTCATATGATTATACATTATACATTTAATTATTATTATATAAAAATAAAATCATATATAAAATCTCCCTACAAATATAGATTTTATCTACAGTATTTCAGTCAAATATAAATAAATATAAATAAAAAAATATATAAAATAATAACATAGTATTATTATAGTATAATAATGTAATTTAAATACTGTTTTATATATATATATATATATATATATATATATATATATATATATATATATATATATATATATATATATATATTAGTGGTGGGCCGTTATCGGCGTTAACGCAGCGAGACTCTTATCGCGCGATAAAAAAAATATCGCCGTTAATCTATTCTCCAAGTTGGGTTGGGAGCTGCTCTATACTACACAAGCTATGATGACGCAATCTACCCGCGGCCGCGAGGAACACCCGGCTGCAACGCATCATATTCGTCGTCATCTTAAGTAAACACGCCTGAAAGTGAAAGCTGGTGTAAAAGATCCGTGCAACATCCATTATTTGGACTTGGTTTGTATTTAAGCCGTCCGACGAGCAGCAGCAAACTATATAGACAGAGTGTGTGGGGTAACAGTTCGGTAAGTTAACACACGACTAATCCGTTCTACCACCTCAAATTCAAAACGAAACATATCACTGAATACCAGCGCGCGCGTATTATTCCCAATATATCTTAGTGAGTGGTGTAGCACATAATCTCTTTTTATTAAAAGCGCCCGATTTTAAGAATCGTTGTTGTGTTTCTTTTTAACTGAAAATACATCAGTTAGACAATATTCTAATTTTAAATTTGGGGTTTCATAAGCTCCAAGCCATAATAAACATTAGACCTACTTAAGTCTCTGCAGCTAGTGTACTTAAATTTTATTTATCTGCAAAATTATGTTGTATACTTACAGTTTTGCACAATATATGTTCTCAAAACTACATACACCCTTTAAAAAAAAAAAAAAAAAAAAAAAACATTTAGCAGTTGTTTAGCAGGGTCTGTGTAACCTGTTCTGAAATGGTTTTATTATAATATATATTGTTATCGCAAGAGGCTGCAATGTATATCACAATATGGATTTTAGGCCATATCGCCCATCCCTAATTGATAGCCTATAGTAGTTGATAATAACATAGGCCTACCTAATGTTGCCTACGGACGGTAACAGTACAGTAGTAACCTTTTACAGTCTATGAGTAGAACAGCTTTCTCAAGCAGTTTGTGATGCATTTTGGAAACAGGAGATGAGCCCCTGGTCTAATGCGCCACCTGGCTGGAGAAACCCGTTCTCAAAGACTTACTTTTATAGTCATTATTTAGGTAGCACACATACTCTGAATGCCTTCGTCAGAATTCAAATGAGCCATTTTAATCTAGATTAATCTAGATTAATTTCAAAATTAATCTAGATTAATCTAGATTAAAAAAATTAATCTATGCCCACCTCTAATATATATATAAAACATATACAATCTCTCTATATCTACATAGTATGTGTAATTATCCTGAGTACTTCAGTTAAATATAAAAGAATATAAATATATATGAAAATAATAATAATAATAATAATGTATAGGACCCAGATGGTACGTGAAAACATACATATACACACACACACACACACACACACATATATGTATGTATGTATGTAAAAATATACAGTAATGATAATATTAAATCATTATCGTTACTATTATTATATAAAAATAAAACAATATATAATATTCTCTACAAATATAGATTTTGTCTTCTGTACTTAGTCAAATACAAATAAATATACCTAAAAAAATATAACAAATATATATATAAAATACAAAATAATAATAATAATAATAATAATAATAATAAAGAATTAATATAACAATACAATGTAAATATTATTATAATTAATAATATATATAAAAATAACAACATACAATATCTACACAATATATGTTATAAATAATATATATATAATATATAATATAAATATAAATAATTATATTTAGTATTTCAGTCAAATATTCAATAAAATATACATGAAAATAAAATTAATAGTAATGTATAGAACCTAGATATCGCAGGTACGTCTCTAAGATGTCTGCATTTAATCTGGAAAACTGTTGTGTGCAAATGTCTGAGAAACGTCTTAGAAAAAAGCAGTTTTACATCCAATGAAATCATAAACATCTTAGAGACATATTGCAGATGAGCAAACAGTGTTACAGATGTAAAAGCAGACGTCTGTGTGTGTGTGTGTGTGTGTGTGTGTGTGTGTGTGAGGACTCACATGTTGAGCGGCAGCTGGACTTTAGCGGCGGCGAGAAGTTCTCCGGCTGAAGACGTGACGCGAGGAGGAACAGCAGACGCTGAGATGGAGGAGTCCTGTGGAGACAACCAGACACATGCAGTCACCTTCACCTTCACCTTCTCCTTCACCTTCTCCTTCTCCTTCTCCTTCTCCTTCTCCTTCACTTTCACCTTCTCCTCCTTCACCTTCACCTTCTCCTCCTTCACCTTCTCCTTCTCCTCCTTCTCCTTCTCCTTCTCCTTCTCCTTCTCCTTCACCTTCTCCTCCTTCACCTTCTCCTTCTCCTCCTTCACCTTCACCTTCACCTTCTCCTTCACCTTCTCCTTCTCCTTCTCCTTCACCTTCTTCACCTTCACCTTCTCCTTCTCCTCCTTCACCTTCACCTTCTCCTTCACCTTCTCCTTCTCCTTCACCTTCTTCACCTTCACCTTCTCCTTCACCTTCTCCTTCACCTTCTCCTTCTCCTTCTCCTTCACCTTCTCCTCCTTCACCTTCACCTTCTCCTCCTTCACCTTCACCTTCTCCTCCTTCACCTTCTCCTTCTCCTCCTCCTTCACCTTCTCCTCCTTCACCTTCACCTTCTCCGTCACCTTCTCCTTCACCTTCTCCTTTTCCTTCACCTTCACCTTCTCCTCCTTCACCTTCACCTTCTCCTCCTTCACCTTCTCCTTCTCCTCCTTCTCCTTCTCCTTCACCTTCACCTTCTCCTCCTTCACCTTCTCCTTCTCCTCCTTCACCTTCTCCTTCTCCTTCACCTTCTGCTTCACCTTCTCCTTCACCTTCTCCTTCACCTTCTCCTCCTTCACCTTCTCCTTCTCCTCCTTCACCTTCTCCTACTCCTTCACCTTCTCCTCCTTCAACTTCACCTTCTCCTTCTCCTCCTTCACCTTCTCCTTCACCTTCTCCTTCTCCTTCACCTTCACCTTCTCCTTCTCCTTCTCCTTCACCTTCTTCACCTTCACCTTCTCCTTCACCTTCTCCTTCACCTTCTCCTTCTCCTCCTTCACCTTCACCTCCTTCACCTTCTCATTCTCCTCCTTCACCTTCTCCTTCTCCTTCACCTTCTGCTTCACCTTCTCCTTCACCTTCTCCTTCACCTTCTCCTTCTCCTTCACCTTCACCTTCACCTTCTCCTCCTTCACCTTCACCTTCACCTTCTCCTCCTTCACCTTCACCTTCTCCTTCACCTTCTCCTTCACCTTCTCCTTCACCTTCACCTTCACCTTCTCCTCCTTCACCTTCACCTTCTCCTCCTTCACCTTCTCCTTCTCCTCCTTCTCCTTCTCCTTCTCCTTCACCTTCTCCTCCTTCACCTTCACCTTCTCCTCCTTCACCTTCTCCTTCTCCTCCTTCACCTTCTCCTTCTCCTTCACCTTCTGCTTCACCTTCTCCTTCACCTTCTCCTTCACCTTCTCCTTCTCCTTCTCCTTCTCCTTCACCTTCTCCTTCTCCTCCTTCACCTTCTCCTACTCCTTCACCTTCACCTTCTCCTCCTTCAACTTCACCTTCTCCTTCTCCTCCTTCACCTTCTCCTTCACCTTCTCCTTCTCCTTCACCTTCACCTTCTACTTCACCTTCTCCTTCACCTTCACCTTCTCCTTCTCCTTCACCTTCACCTTCTCCTTCACCTCTCCTTCACCTTCTCCTTCTTCTCCTCCTTCACCTTCTCCTTCTCCTTCTCCTCCTTCACCTTCTCCTTCACCTTCACCTTCTCCTTCACCTTCTCCTCCTTCTTCTCCTTCTCCTCCTTCACCTTCTCCTTCACCTTCTCCTCCTTCACCTTCTCCTTCTCCTCCTTCACCTTCACCTTCTCCTTCTCCTTCTCCTCCTTCACCTTCACCTCCTTCACCTTCACCTTCTCCTCCTTCACCTTCTTCTTCTCCTTCACCTTCTCCTTCTCCTTCACCTTCACCTTCTCCTTCACCTTCACCTTCTTCTTCTCCTTCACCTTCTCCTTCTCCTTCACCTTCTCCTTCACCTTCTCCTCCTTCACCTTCTCCTTCTCCTTCACCTTCTCCTCCTTCACCTTCACCTTCTCCTCCTTCACCTTCTCCTTCTCCTCCTTCACCTTCTCCTTCTCCTTCTCCTTCACCTTCTGCTTCACCTTCTCCTTCACCTTCTCCTTCACCTTCTCCTTCTCCTTCTCCTTCTCCTTCTCCTTCTCCTTCTCCTCCTTCACCTTCTCCTACTCCTTCACCTTCACCTTCTCCTCCTTCAACTTCACCTTCTCCTTCTCCTCCTTCACCTTCTCCTTCACCTTCACCTTCTCCTTCTCCTTCACCTTCTACTTCACCTTCTCCTTCACCTTCACCTTCACCTTCTCCTTCTCCTTCACCTTCACCTTCACCTTCTCCTTCACCTCTCCTTCACCTTCTCCTTCTTCTCCTCCTTCACCTTCTCCTTCTCCTTCTCCTCCTTCACCTTCTCCTTCACCTTCTCCTTCACCTTCTCCTCCTTCTTCTCCTTCTCCTCCTTCACCTTCTCCTTCACCTTCTCCTCCTTCACCTTCTCCTTCTCCTCCTTCACCTTCACCTTCTCCTTCTCCTCCTTCACCTTCACCTCCTTCACCTTCACCTTCTCCTCCTTCACCTTCTTCTTCTCCTTCACCTTCTCCTTCTCCTTCACCTTCACCTTCTCCTTCACCTTCACCTTCTTCTTCTCCTTCACCTTCTCCTTCTCCTTCACCTTCTCCTTCACCTTCTACTCCTTCACCTTCTCCTTCTCCTTCACCTTCTCCTCCTTCTCCTCCTTCACCTTCTCCTTCACCTTCACCTTCTCCTACTCCTTCACCTTCACCTTCACCTTCTCCTCCTTCACCTTCACCTTCTCCTTCTCCTTCACCTTCTCCTTCTCCTCCTTCACCTTCTCCTTCACCTTCTCCTTCTCCTTCTCCTCCTTCACCTTCTCCTTCACCTTCTGCTTCACCTTCACCTTCTCCTTCACCTTCTCCTTCTCCTTCTCCTCCTTCACCTTCTCCTTCTCCTTCACCTTCTCCTCCTTCTCCTTCTCCTCCTTCTTCTCCTTCTCCTCCTTCACCTTCTCCTTCACCTTCTTCTCCTTCACCTTCTCCTTCTCCTTCTCCTCCTTCACCTTCACCTTCTCCTCCTTCACCTTCACCTTCTCCTTCTCCTCCTTCACCTTCTCCTTCTCCTTCTCCTCCTTCACCTTCTCCTCCTTCTCCTCCTTCTCCTCCTTCACCTTCTCCTTCACCTTCTCCTTCACCTTCTCCTCCTTCACCTTCTCCTTCTCCTCCTTCACCTTCTCCTTCTCCTCCTTCACCTTCACCTTCTCCTCCTTCACCTTCACCTTCTCCTCCTTCACCTTCTTCTTCTCCTTCACCTTCTCCTTCTCCTTCACCTTCTCCTTCACCTTCTACTCCTTCACCTTCTCCTTCTCCTTCACCTTCTCCTCCTTCTCCTCCTTCACCTTCTCCTTCACCTTCACCTTCTCCTACTCCTTCACCTTCACCTTCACCTTCACCTTCTCCTCCTTCACCTTCACCTTCTCCTTCTCCTTCACCTTCTCCTTCTCCTCCTTCACCTTCTCCTTCACCTTCTCCTTCACCTTCTCCTTCTCCTTCTCCTCCTTCACCTTCTCCTTCACCTTCTGCTTCACCTTCACCTTCACCTTCTCCTTCACCTTCTCCTTCTCCTTCTCCTCCTTCACCTTCTCCTTCTCCTTCACCTTCTCCTCCTTCTCCTTCTCCTCCTTCTTCTCCTTCTCCTCCTTCACCTTCTCCTTCACCTTCTCCTCCTTCACCTTCTCCTTCTCCTTCTCCTCCTTCACCTTCACCTTCTCCTCCTTCACCTTCACCTTCACCTTCTCCTTCTCCTCCTTCACCTTCTCCTTCTCCTTCTCCTTCTCCTCCTTCACCTTCTCCTCCTTCTCCTCCTTCTCCTCCTTCACCTTCTCCTTCACCTTCTCCTTCACCTTCTCCTCCTTCACCTTCTCCTTCTCCTCCTTCACCTTCTCCTTCTCCTCCTTCACCTTCACCTTCTCCTCCTTCACCTTCACCTTCTCCTTCTCCTCCTTCACCTTCTTCTTCTCCTTCACCTTCTCCTTCTCCTTCACCTTCTCCTTCACCTTCTCCTCCTTCACCTTCTCCTCCTTCACTTTCTCCTTCACCTTCTCCTTCTCCTTCTCCTTCTCCTTCACCTTCTCCTCCTTCACCTTCTCCTTCACCTTCTTCTTCTCCTTCACCTTCACCTTCACCTTCTCCTTCTCCTTCACCTTCTCCTTCACCTTCTCCTCCTTCACCTTCTCCTTCTCCTTCACCTTCTCCTTCTCCTCCTTCACCTTCACCTTCTCCTCCTTCACCTTCTCCTCCTTCACCTTCTCCTTCACCTTCTCCTTCACCTTCTCCTTCTCCTCCTTCACCTTCTCCTTCACCTTCTGCTTCACCTTCACCTTCACCTTCTCCTTCACCTTCACCTTCACCTTCACCTTCTCCTTCACCTTCACCTTCACCTTCACCTTCTCCTTCACCTTCACCTTCACCTTCACCTTCACCTTCTGCTTCACCTTCTCCTTCACCTTCTCCTTCACCTTCTCCTTCTCCTTCTGCTTCACTCACTCAAACACTCACTCACATATATACCAAAATTGCCCATCTGCCATTGTGAGGTCAAACAGGTAAAGCTCTCCTTTAAACTGAACGGATCTTTCCGGGGGTTTCCACTAATGGCTCCTGACAGGATGCATTATGGGAATTTACATGATCCATCTGTTTCAATCAGGCAAACCTCCAAAGATTCACCTTTGACCTCAGAACACTAATGGAGCCCAACGCTCTAACTGGAACTGACCAGCTGAGCCTGGGTCAAAGGTCAAGAGAACCGACCCAACGATACAGCTCAAATAACTATGACATTCAATATATCTCTGCATACTTTACTCTGAAATAATGTTAAATAGGAGATTTGAATCAATCAGTCATTGCAGTCAAGTACATTCAATAGGTTTCATTTAAGAAACACAGTAAATTATATTCAATAAAGGAAGAATCATATTGAATCATTTCCATTTATATGTACCAATTTAAAAATATATAGTCATAAACAGCAATACTGACCAAAATATATTTATACTAAAACAATGAAAAATCTGGTCAAAAATTTGGATTTTTAATTTTTTTTAATGTTAATGTAAAATTCGGCTTTGCCATCACAAGAATAAATTACATTTTAAAATATATTCACATAGAAAACTGCTATTTTAAAATTGTAATAATATTTCACAATTGTTAGTGTGTTTTAGATGCAGCCTTTATTCAAAAACTTAAAAAAACTTAATTATTCCATTACATATTTATATTTTAATATATTATATATTTGCCTGGATAAAATATAGGTGAACAAACAAACAAAAATGACACGAGGACTTCAGTGATAATTTCTGAGTGAATCATTGAATCAGAGTCATTTGATTGATTTCACTGAATCATGAAACTGAATCACATAAATGAATCAAACACGAGATGAGGACGAATCATGAACCACGTTTTTAGGACAATACATGGACAAATAAAACCACTTTAAAATCCCTGTGGGTCAAACACACATCCTCACTTCTTAATGATTCGTTGTTCTTGTTAAATCTACAGCTATGCTGAACTATAGCTGAATAAACAACACAGAGGATCAAATTCCCCATAAATCAGCCTAATGTTCCTCTGCGCATCTGAACTGAATGAATCAAACGCACAATAATCCACAACAGGATCTGAAGAAGACATCTGGCCGTTCATTAGTGTTGTTCACATTCATTAGAGAGCAAGAGTTGAACACACTCAGTGCTTTTAGACTTCAACACTAGCAACACAGAAACCACCGGAATAACAAAGATAACATATCAAAAGACTATATGTGACCCTGGACCACAAAACCAGTCACATGGGTCAATTTTTAGACATTGAGATTTATACATCACATGCAAGCTGAATACATAAGCTTTCCATTGATGTATGGTTTGTTATGATAGGACAATATTTGGTCGAAATACAACTTTGAAAATCTGGAATCTGAGGATGCAAAAAAATCGAAACATTGAGAAAATCTCCTTTAAAGTTGTTCATTTATGTTGGCGATTGTGCAGCATTCACTCACAAAAATACATGTTTTATATATTTACGGTAGGAAATTTACTAAATATCTTCATGGAACATGATCTTTACTGAATATCCTCATGATTTTTGGCATAAAAGAAAAATCGATAATTTTGACCCATATAATGTATTGTTGGATATTGCCACAGATAAACCCGTGCGACTCGAGACTGGTGACGTGATCCAGGGTCACATATATATATATATAACATAAAGACTCAGATGATTCATAACAAAGGAATAAATCAATCTGACATCAGTTCAAAACTAAAGACTCAAAACCTTCAAACTAGAGCAGTTTATAAAGTTCAGACTGTGATTTCGATTGAATGAGTGATTGAGTGATTCTCAATTTTCCTTTTATTGCATGTTTCTGTCTCTGTCACGCGTGTGAATGCTGTAAAACCGTCCTGCCCACACACACACTCTTAATTGTGCAGCAGAATGTGTGTGAGTGTGTTCCGTCACACAGAGGAGATTAAACACACTACGTCTCCTGAGAGAGGCTCATTATTCCTGGATTCAGAGGAGATCAGGAATAAAACAGGCCTTCGGATCGAGGCTTTGTGTGTGTGTGTGTGTGTGTGTGTGTGTGTGTGTGTGTGTGTGTGTGTGTGTGTGTGTGTGTGTGTGTGTGTGTTTCCATCTGTCCATCACAGATGCTCCTCAGCAGCTTCATATGATGATGAATATTATTTATCATTTTAGCATGAGCAGCTCCAGCAGAAACACACTTGAGGTGCACAAACAATACTGCATTCAGAGACTCATCTAGAGTAATCAAACACACACACACACACACACACACACACACACACATACTGACACACTCAATGTATTTGCCATGTACTGTACCTGATATATATATATATACACATAAATTAATCAATATTGAATTGAGTGAGTGAGTCAGAGTGTGTGTGTGGACAGTCAGTGATGTGTGCGTGTGTGCGTGTTTGTGTGTGTGTGTGTGTGTACCTGAGACGCGGGTGCGCTGGAGGACAGGTGTGTGTGTGTCTGTGGACAGTCAGTGATGCGTGTGTGAGTGTGTGTGTGTGTGTGTGTGTGTGTGTGTGTGTGTGTGTGTGTGTGTGTGTGAGAGTGTGTGTGTGTGTACACCTGAGACGCGGGTACGCTGGAGGACATGTGTGTGTATGGACAGTCAGTAATGCGTGTGTGTGTGTGTGTGTGTGTGTGTGTGTGTGTGTACCTGAGACGCGGGTGCGCTGAAGGACATGTGTGTGTGGACAGTCAGTAATGCGTGTGTGTGTGTGTGTGTGTGTACCTGAGACGCGGGTGCGCTGGAGGACAGGTGTGTGTGTGTGTGTGTGTGTGTGTGTGTGTGCGTGCGTGTGTGTGTGTACCTGAGACGCGGGTGCGCTGGAGGACAGGTGTGTGTGTGTGTGTGTGTGTGTGTGTGTGTGTGTGTGTGTGTGTGTGTGTGTGTGTGTGTGTGAGTGTGGTGAGTGTGGTGTGTGTGTGTACCTGAGACGCGGGTGCGCTGGAGGACAGGTGTGTGTGTGGACAGTCAGTGATGCGTGTGTGTGTGTGTGTGTGTGTGTACCTGAGACGCGGGTGCGCTGGAGGACAGGTGTGTGTGTGGACAGTCAGTGATGCGAGTGTGTGTGTGTGTGTGTGTACCTGAGACGCGGGTGCGCTGGAGGACAGGTGTGTGTGTGGACAGTCAGTGATGCGAGTGTGTGTGTGTGTGTGTGTACCTGAGACGCGGGTGCGCTGGAGGACAGGTGTGTGTGTGGACAGTCAGTGATGCGAGTGTGTGTGTGTGTGTGTGTGTACCTGAGACGCGGGTGCGCTGGAGGACAGGTGTGTGTGTGGACAGTCAGTGATGCGTGTGTGTGTGTGTGTGTGTGTGTACCTGAGACGCGGGTGCGCTGGAGGACAGGTGTGTGTGTGGACAGTCAGTGATGCGTGCGTGCGTGTGTGTGTGAGTGTGTGTACCTGAGACGCGGGTGCGCTGGAGGAAAGGTGTGTGTGTGGACAGTCAGTGATGCGTGTGTGTGTGTGTGTGTGTGTGTACCTGAGACGCGGGTGCGCTGGAGGACAGGTGTGTGTGTGGACAGTCAGTGATGCGTGTGTGTGTGTGTGTGTGTGTGTGTGTACCTGAGACGCGGGTGCGCTGGAGGACAGGTGTGTGTGTGGACAGTCAGTGATGCGTGTGTGTGTGTACCTGAGACGCGGGTGCGCTGGAGGACAGGTGTGTGTGTGGACAGTCAGTGATGCGTGTGTGTGTGTGTGTGTGTACCTGAGACGCGGGTGCGCTGGAGGACAGGTGTGTGTGTGGACAGTCAGTGATGCGTGTGTGTGTGTGTGTGTGTGTACCTGAGACGCGGGTGCGCTGGAGGACAGGTGTGTGTGTGGACAGTCAGTGATGCGTGTGTGTGTGTGTGTGTGTGTACCTGAGACGCGGGTGCGCTGGAGGACAGGTGTGTGTGTGTGGACAGTCAGTGATGCGTGTGTGTGTGTGTGTGTGTGTGTACCTGAGACGCGGGTGCGCTGGAGGACAGGTGTGTGTGTGTGGACAGTCAGTGATGCGTGTGTGAGTGTGTGTGTGTGTACCTGAGACGCGGGTGCGCTGGAGGACAGGTGTGTGTGTGGACAGTCAGTGATGCGTGTGTGTGTACCTGAGACGCGGGTGCGCTGGAGGACAGGTGTGTGTGTGGACAGTCAGTGATGCGTGTGTGTGTGTGTGTGTGTGTACCTGAGACGCGGGTGCGCTGGAGGACAGGTGTGTGTGTGTGGACAGTCAGTGATGCGTGTGTGTGTGTGTGTGTGTGGACAGTCAGTGATGCGTGCGTGTGTGAGTGTGTGTACCTGAGACGCGGGTGCGCTGGAGGACAGGTGTGTGTGTGGACAGTCAGTGATGCGAGTGTGTGTGTGTGTGTGTACCTGAGACGCGGGTGCGCTGGAGGACAGGTGTGTGTGTGGACAGTCAGTGATGCGAGTGTGTGTGTGTGTGTGTACCTGAGACGCGGGTGCGCTGGAGGACAGGTGTGTGTGTGGACAGTCAGTGATGCGAGTGTGTGTGTGTGTGTGTGTACCTGAGACGCGGGTGCGCTGGAGGACAGGTGTGTGTGTGGACAGTCAGTGATGCGTGTGTGTGTGTGTGTGTGTGTACCTGAGACGCGGGTGCGCTGGAGGACAGGTGTGTGTGTGGACAGTCAGTGATGCGTGTGTGTGTGTGTGTGTGTGTACCTGAGACGCGGGTGCGCTGGAGGACAGGTGTGTGTGTGTGGACAGTCAGTGATGCGTGTGTGTGTGTGTGTGTGTGTGTACCTGAGACGCGGGTGCGCTGGAGGACAGGTGTGTGTGTGTGGACAGTCAGTGATGCGTGTGTGAGTGTGTGTGTGTGTACCTGAGACGCGGGTGCGCTGGAGGACAGGTGTGTGTGTGGACAGTCAGTGATGCGTGTGTGTGTACCTGAGACGCGGGTGCGCTGGAGGACAGGTGTGTGTGTGGACAGTCAGTGATGCGTGTGTGTGTGTGTGTGTGTGTACCTGAGACGCGGGTGCGCTGGAGGACAGGTGTGTGTGTGTGGACAGTCAGTGATGCGTGTGTGTGTGTGTGTGTGTGGACAGTCAGTGATGCGTGCGTGTGTGAGTGTGTGTACCTGAGACGCGGGTGCGCTGGAGGACAGGTGTGTGTGTGGACAGTCAGTGATGCGAGTGTGTGTGTGTGTGTGTACCTGAGACGCGGGTGCGCTGGAGGACAGGTGTGTGTGTGGACAGTCAGTGATGCGAGTGTGTGTGTGTGTGTGTACCTGAGACGCGGGTGCGCTGGAGGACAGGTGTGTGTGTGGACAGTCAGTGATGCGAGCCGCTGCTCGTGGGTCAGACGAGCTGATGAGGACCGGAGCGCTGATCTCCATGGAGTGTCTGTTGTTCCCGAACACCTGAGCCGAGCGCTGGGTCACGCTGAGCGCCGTGAACGAGTGGCGCTTCTTCGCGTTCTTCTTCCCCTCCGCGCGCCGGTGGACGTCCCCGTTACAGCTGACGGCGGCGGGAGATCCGGGATCTGCGCTCGGGCCCGGGATCGGGGACGCCTTGTCCATCTCCATCAGCTGCTTCGCCGCTTCGTTCAGCTGGAGGAATCGGAACAACGCAATATTATCAATGTAGGTTTTGGACCCCATTGACTCCCACTGCAATATTATCTTATACCTACATC
Organism: Squalius cephalus; assembly: GCA_022829025.1. Classification (NCBI taxonomy): domain Eukaryota; kingdom Metazoa; phylum Chordata; class Actinopteri; order Cypriniformes; family Leuciscidae; genus Squalius; species Squalius cephalus. The sequence goes on from CM040799.1 coordinate 2,115,813, forward strand.
CAGTGTTGGGGAAAGTTACTTTTAAAAGTGATGCATTACAATATTGCGTTACTCCCAAAAAACGTAGTTACTTTTTATGGAAAGTAATGCGATACATTATTTTGCGTTACTTTTTCTCACCTGGGCTTGTTTGTTTGTTTTTTAATAACAACAAAAAACGTTATTTTTTTGGGCAAATATAATGTCCCTTTCACACCAAAAGTGAAATGAATAAGCCTCAGGTTGAAATAAATGCAAATTCATGCCTGTACAGTAGAGGGCACAGTTAAAAAAAACTTTCAGCCATGCAGCCATTCTGGAATGAAGAACAATAGTTTTTGTTTTTGATTTTTAGGGAACAAAGTACATTTATTTATAACATTTTTATTTTATTTATTTATATATATATATATTTGTAAACATTAACAGAAAGGCATTAAAAGGGTGGTTGAATATGATTTGACTTTTCTAACTTTAGTTAGTGTGTAATGTTGCTGTTTGAGCATAAACAACATCTGCAAAGTTACAACGCTCAAAGTTCAAAGCAAAGGGAGATATTTGCTTTTACAGAAATCTCTTTTTAAGGACTACAACAAACGGCTGGTAGAGACTACACCACATTCCTCCCGGGTTAGTGACATCACAAACCCTAGAATTTACATGAAGCTTCACTTCAGCAATAAAAGTGTAAAAGTTTGCTTGTTAGTGGTTGAAGTGGATCATCGAGGGTCAGCAGCACAGACATCGGTTAATAAAGTGAGATTAAATACATAATCTATATTTGTGTAATTTAATATATTTAATTATTGCATGTGTTCATAATATTCTGAGATTGCATTTACTGTTTTTATTATTTTTGAGTAAAACTGCAAGTAACATACACATTTATTCTAAAACAACAATAGCCATATCATGTTTACACAACAGGAGAGCTGTCAGTCAATCAATGGAAAAATTTATTTGAAAAAGTAACTCATATTTTGTCGTAAATTTAAAAGTAATGCATTACTTTACTAGTTACTTGAAAATAAGTAATAACTCAAGTTACTTGTAATGAGTTTCCCCCAACACTGCTTACATCAACGCACGCACACACACACACACACACACACACACACACACACACACACACACACACACACACACACTCTCTCTCTCTGCTTACATCAATGCACACATCATCTCTCTCACACACACACGCGCACTCTCTCTCTCTCTCTCTCTCACACACACACACACTTACACTCTCTCTCTCTCTCTCTCACACACACACACACACACACACACTCTCTCTCTCTCTGCCTACATCAATATTCACACACTCCTGATCACTGGGACAGAAACACAAGATTATGAAGGAACTGTTTATGATATCTGATCTGTGCTCCAATATCTGACCAAGTGTGTGTGTTATCACTCTCTCACACACACTCTTTCTCTCACACACACACACACACACTCTCTCTCTCTCTCTCTCTCTCTCTCTCACACACACACACACGCACTCTCTCTCACACACACACACAGACGCACACACTCTTTCTCTCTCTCTCTCTCAGACTGAGTGATGATAAAGGTGAAAGACACATGGCACAGACACAGAAATGATCACGTATGCACACTAACTTTTTTTCGTGATATTTAAAGTTACTCCACGTTGACTCCTGATGAACTAATGAACAGAAATCAAACCCTGATGATTATAAGCTGAACACACATCAGCAGTCCTGCAGAGTCAGACACACACACCCACACACACACACCACAGACGGACAGAAGAGGAAGCACGAGAGGAAATTACGCCTCGACAGATCAAATCCCTCAGAGTTACTAAAGCAATTATTCAGTCTGAGCAAATGCTGATTCTCCTCTGATTTAATAACGTCATCAGATTCATCATCAACACACACACGCTTTATTATGGGGATTATTAACAGAACGCAGAAACTCAAACATCAGACGCGCGAGTGAAATCAATGGTCGACAGAGACAGAGAGAGAGCACACTTACACTCTCTCTCACACACACACACATTTACACACTCTCTCTCTCTCTCACACACACACACACACACAAAATCCGATTAATTGTGCAACCCTAATTGTACATGATAATTGAAACAATATGAAAATATGCAAGCATTTTCATATCAATCGCTCACTGAACTTCAGCTCTTCATTTCCGTCGTGATGTTGAAAACAAACTAAAGCAGATGTGTGTGTCTGCAGTGATCAAACACACACGGCGGATCAGAAGTGACTCGGGCCCTTTGTTTCCATCCATAGTCCTGCATTCATAAATATGCTAATGATATACAAATGATATGTAAATGAGCCTGATTGACCCCACAGACGCTGCGGTCGGTCTCTGCTCGGCTCTCTTTCTCTCACACACACACACACACACACACACACACACACACACACTCACACACACACACACACATTCTGAAGGTCAGAATATTATTACTCTGACATGAGACAGTCATTTCAGCAGTCAATTACTCGCATGCATAATACTGGACTCGTTAGAACATATTAAACATCACAATCTGTTAGAAAGACTGTAATAACGAGAGAGAGACTGATGAATTCATAAACACAAACAGATCACACAGTAACGGCTGTAATTACGAGAGATTAGCAATATCTCTTGGGTCAAAGCATGGAAATTGCCAAATAAGTTTTGGTTTAATAGCAAAATTAAGTTTTATGACTCATCCGTGACTCATCCTCCAGCGGTTCATTAGGATCCCGGCGGGTCACGTGACTCGTCCTCCAGCGGTTCATTAGGATCCCGGCGGGACACGTGACTCATCCTCCAGCGGTTCATTAGGATCCCGGCGGTTCACGTGACTCATCCTCCAGCGGTTCATTAGGATCCCGGCGGGTCACGTGACTCGTCCTCCAGCGGTTCATTAGGATCCCGGCGGGACACGTGACTCGTCCTCCAGCGGTTCATTAGGATCCCGGCGGGTCACGTGACTCATCCTCCAGCGGTTCATTAGGATCCCGGCGGGTCACGTGACTCATCCTCCAGCGGTTCATTAGGATCCCGGCGGGACACGTGACTCATCTTCCAGCGGTTCATTAGGATCCCGGCGGTTCACGTGACTCATCCTCCAGCGGTTCATTAGGATCCCGGCGGGTCACGTGACTCGTCCTCCAGCGGTTCATTAGGATCCCGGCGGGTCACGTGACTCATCCTCCAGCGGTTCATTAGGATCCCGGCGGGTCACGTGACTCATCCTCCAGCGGTTCATTAGGATCCCGGCGGGACACGTGACTCGTCCTCCAGCGGTTCATTAGGATCCCGGCGGGACACGTGACTCGTCCTCCAGCGGTTCATTAGGATCCCGGCGGGACACGTGACTCGTCCTCCAGCGGTTCATTAGGATCCCGGCGGGTCACGTGACTCGTCCTCCAGCGGTTCATTAGGATCCCGGCGGGACACGTGACTCGTCCTCCAGCGGTTCATTAGGATCCCGACGGGACACGTGACTCGTCCTCCAGCGGTTCATTAGGATCCCGGCGGGACACGTGACTCGTCCTCCAGCGGTTCATTAGGATCCCGACGGGACACGTGACTCGTCCTCCAGCGGTTCATTAGGATCCCGACGGGACACGTGACTCGTCCTCCAGCGGTTCATTAGGATCCCGGCGGGACACGTGACTCATCCTCCAGCGGTTCATTAGGATCCCGGCGGGTCACGTGACTCATCCTCCAGCGGTTCATTAGGATCCCGGCGGGTCACGTGACTCATCCTCCAGCGGTTCATTAGGATCCCGGCGGGTCACGTGACTCATCCTCCAGCGGTTCATTAGGATCCCGGCGGGACACGTGACTCATCCTCCAGCGGTTCATTAGGATCCCGGCGGGTCACGTGACTCATCCTCCAGCGGTTCATTAGGATCCCGGCGGGACACGTGACTCGTCCTCCAGCGGTTCATTAGGATCCCGGCGGGACACGTGACTCATCCTCCAGCGGTTCATTAGGATCCCGGCGGGTCACGTGACTCATCCTCCAGCGGTTCATTAGGATCCCGGCGGGTCACGTGACTCATCCTCCAGCGGTTCATTAGGATCCCGGCGGGACACGTGACTCATCCTCCAGCGGTTCATTAGGATCCCGGCGGGACACGTGACTCATCCTCCAGCGGTTCATTAGGATCCCGGCGGGTCACGTGACTCGTCCTCCAGTGGTTCATTAGGATCCCGGCGGGACACGTGACTCATCCTCCAGCGGTTCATTAGGATCCCGGCTGGTCAAGTGACTCATCTTCCAGCGGTTCATTAGGATCCCGGCGGGACACGTGACTCATCCTCCAGTGGTTCATTAGGATCCCGGCGGGTCACGTGACTCGTCCTCCAGCGGTTCATTAGGATCCCGGCGGGACACGTGACTCATCTTCCAGCGGTTCATTAGGATCCCGGCGGGACACGTGACTCATCCTCCAGTGGTTCATTAGGATCCCGGCGGGACACGTGACTCATCCTCCAGCGGTTCATTAGGATCCCGGCGGGTCACGTGACTCGTCCTCCAGTGGTTCATTAGGATCCCGGCGGGACACGTGACTCATCCTCCAGCGGTTCATTAGGATCCCGGCGGGTCACGTGACTCGTCCTCCAGTGGTTCATTAGGATCCCGGCGGGTCACGTGACTCGTCCTCCAGTGGTTCATTAGGATCCCGGCGGGTCACGTGACTCATCCTCCAGTGGTTCATTAGGATCCCGGTGGGACACGTGACTCATCCTCCAGTGGTTCATTAGGATCCCGGCGGGTCACGTGACTCGTCCTCCAGCGGTTCATTAGGATCCCGGCGGGACACGTGACTCATCTTCCAGCGGTTCATTAGGATCCCGGCTGGTCAAGTGACTCATCCTCCAGCGGTTCATTAGGATCCCGGCGGGACACGTGACTCATCCTCCAGTGGTTCATTAGGATCCCGGCGGGTCACGTGACTCGTCCTCCAGTGGTTCATTAGGATCCCGGCGGGACACGTGACTCATCCTCCAGCGGTTCATTAGGATCCCGGCGGGTCACGTGACTCGTCCTCCAGCGGTTCATTAGGATCCCGGCAGGACACGTGACTCATCCTCCAGCGGTTCATTAGGATCCCGGCGGGTCACGTGACTCGTCCTCCAGCGGTTCATTAGGATCCCGGCAGGACACGTGACTCATCCTCCAGCGGTTCATTAGGATCCCGGCGGGTCACGTGACTCGTCCTCCAACGGTTCATTAGGATCCCGGCGGGACACGTGACTCGTCCTCCAACGGTTCATTAGGATCCCGGCGGGTCACGTGACTCATCCTCCAGCGGTTCATTAGGATCCCGGCGGGTCACGTGACTCGTCCTCCAGCGGTTCATTAGGATCCCGGCAGGACACGTGACTCATCCTCCAGCGGTTCATTAGGATCCCGGCGGGTCACGTGACTCGTCCTCCAACGGTTCATTAGGATCCCGGCGGGTCACGTGACTCGTCCTCCAACGGTTCATTAGGATCCCGGCGGGACACGTGACTCGTCCTCCAACGGTTCATTAGGATCCCGGCGGGTCACGTGACTCATCCTCCAGCGGTTCATTAGGATCCCGGCGGGACACGTGACTCGTCCTCCAGCGGTTCATTAGGATCCCGGCGGGACACGTGACTCGTCCTCCAGCGGTTCATTAGGATCCCGGCGGGACACGTGACTCGTCCTCCAGCGGTTCATTAGGATCTCGGCGGGACACGTGACTCATCCTCCAGTGGTTCATTAGGATCCCGGCGGGTCACGTGACTCGTCCTCCAGTGGTTCATTAGGATCCCGGCGGGACACGTGACTCATCCTCCAGCGGTTCATTAGGATCCCGGCGGGTCACGTGACTCGTCCTCCAGCGGTTCATTAGGATCCCGGCAGGACACGTGACTCATCCTCCAGCGGTTCATTAGGATCCCGGCGGGTCACGTGACTCGTCCTCCAGCGGTTCATTAGGATCCCGGCGGGTCACGTGACTCGTCCTCCAGCGGTTCATTAGGATCCCGGCGGGTCACGTGACTCATCCTCCAGCGGTTCATTAGGATCCCGGCGGGTCACGTGACTCATCCTCCAGCGGTTCATTAGGATCCCGGCGGGTCACGTGACTCGTCCTCCAGCGGTTCATTAGGATCCCGGCGGGTCACGTGACTCGTCCTCCAGCGGTTCATTAGGATCCCGGCGGGACACGTGACTCATCCTCCAGCGGTTCATTAGGATCCCGGCGGGTCACGTGACTCATCCTCCAGTGGTTCATTAGGATCCCGGCGGGTCACGTGACTCATCCTCCAGCGGTTCATTAGGATCCCGGCGGGTCACGTGACTCGTCCTCCAGCGGTTCATTAGGATCCCGGCGGGACACGTGACTCATCCTCCAGCGGTTCATTAGGATCCCGGCGGGTCACGTGACTCATCCTCCAGCGGTTCATTAGGATCCCGGCGGGACACGTGACTCATCCTCCAGCGGTTCATTAGGATCCCGGCGGGTCACGTGACTCGTCCTCCAGCGGTTCATTAGGATCCCGGCGGGTCACGTGACTAGGGTGACCACCTGCTAATAAGCCCAAGGGGGGACAAGGGGTATGTTTTTGAGGGACAATGTGGGACACTGTCTGGCGCGGCGGTGCCCCACTGGCAGACTCACTGATAGTGGTTTACCCATTTCTAGCACATACCACCTTGCATAGTATTAATAATGCCCTATTCTCCTAAACGTGTAACTTTTGATGTATGCTCATGAATAGGCCAACCAATGTATTTTTTTCTAAATAAAGACTCATAATATTTTGAACATTCAATGAATTGACAGATGTACTTCCACTTAAGATTTACTATTTAATTTTATTTATTTTTCATTACAATTTATTTACTTTAAATAAATTAATAAATTATAATATAAATTTATAGGATTAACGGAATTGTAGTTGCTCAACACCACAGGAACAGTTAAAAAAAAAAGTATTTAAAAAAAATTTAACGATTGACCTCGTATTCCCCTCCCTCCATGTCCGATTGAGAAGGACGTTTTGCAAAGGTCACAAAAAGCCCTCTCGGTGTCCCCCTCAACACCTTTTTAAGCCACAAATATTAATTTCCCCATTCTTGTTTCTTGTACTTACACCTTCTCTTTTTAATTGATGATGGCGTTGGCTCTCAGACAGTCTCTTTCTCGAATTTTTCGAATTGGAAAGCGCGCATCTAAAAGTTCCTTCCTTCCCAGTGTGTCTGGTATGCGCGTGCGTGCGCTGTCATGACAACAACGAAAAAGTTGACAACAACCTAGTCAGCAGTTCAACTGAGGGGTGGGTGTGGCAACAGTAGCGTGCTGAAATGTCAAGTAATGTTCGTTTGTCTGCTTGGGGCTCGAGTATATAGAGCGACCAACTTTTTTTTGAGCAAGCATAGATTATGATTATGATTATGCGTGACACGGTCTCAATTTGCGTGATGCGTGAATTGGGCTTCAAACGCTGTGCGCGCACGCGCTACGCGGGACGGGTGGTCACCCTACACGTGACTCATCCTCCAGCGGTTCATTAGGATCCCGGCGGGACACGTGACTCATCCTCCAGCGGTTCATTAGGATCCCGGCGGGTCACGTGACTCATCCTCCAGCAGTTCACTAGGATCCCGGCGGGTCACGTGACTCATCCTCCAGCGGTTCACTAGGATCCCGGTGGGACACGTGACTCATCCTCCAGCGGTTCACTAGGATCCCGGCGGGTCACGTGACTCATCCTCCAGCGGTTCATTAGGATCCCGGCGGGTCACGTGACTCGTCCTCCAGCGGTTCATTAGGATCCCGGCGGGACACGTGACTCGTCCTCCAGCGGTTCATTAGGATCCCGGCGGGTCACGTGACTCATCCTCCAGCGGTTCATTAGGATCCCGGCGGGTCACGTGACTCGTCCTCCAGCGGTTCATTAGGATCCCGGCGGGACACGTGACTCGTCCTCCAGCGGTTCATTAGGATCCCGGCGGGACACGTGACTCATCCTCCAGCGGTTCATTAGGATCCCGGCGGGTCACGTGACTCATCCTCCAGCAGTTCACTAGGATCCCGGTGGGACACGTGACTCATCCTCCAGCGGTTCACTAGGATCCCGGTGGGACACGTGACTCATCCTCCAGCGGTTCATTAGGATCCCGGCGGGTCACGTGACTCATCCTCCAGCGGTTCATTAGGATCCCGGCGGGACACGTGACTCGTCCTCCAGCGGTTCACTAGGATCCCGGTGGGACACGTGACTCATCCTCCAGCGGGTTCATTAGGATCCCGGCGGGTCACGTGACTCGTCCTCCAACGGTTCATTAGGATCCCGGCGGGTCACGTGACTCATCCTCCAGCGGTTCATTAGGATCTCGGCGGGACACGTGACTCATCCTCCAGCGGTTCATTAGGATCCCGGCGGGTCACGTGACTCGTCCCCCGGCAGGTCACGTGACTCGTCCTCCAGCGGTTCATTAGGATCCCGGCGGGACACGTGACTCGTCCTCCAGCGGTTCACTAGGATCCCGGTGGGACACGTGACTCATCCTCCAGCGTTCATTAGGATCCCGGCGGGACACGTGACTCGTCCTCCAGCGGGTTCATTAGGATCCCGGCGGGTCACGTGACTCGTCCTCCAACGGTTCATTAGGATCCCGGCGGGTCACGTGACTCGTCCTCCAGCGGTTCATTAGGATCTCGGCGGGACACGTGACTCATCCTCCAGCGGTTCATTAGGATCCCGGCGGGTCACGTGACTCATCCTCCAGTGGTTCATTAGGATCCCGGCAGGTCACGTGACTCATCCTCCAGCGGTTCATTAGGATCCCGGCGGGTCACGTGACTCATCCTCCAGCGGTTCATTAGGATCCCGGCGGGTCACGTGACTCATCCTCCAGCGGTTCATTAGGATCCCGGCAGGTCACGTGACTCGTCCTCCAGCGGTTCATTAGGATCCCGGCGGGACACGTGACTCATCCTCCAGCGGTTCATTAGGATCCCGGCAGGTCACGTGACTCGTCCTCCAGCGGTTCATTAGGATCCCGGCGGGTCACGTGACTCATCCTCCAGTGGTTCATTAGGATCCCGGCGGGTCACGTGACTCATCCTCCAGTGGTTCATTAGGATCCCGGCAGGTCACGTGACTCATCCTCCAGTGGTTCATTAGGATCCCGGCAGGTCACGTGACTCGTCCTCCAGCGGTTC
>CM040799.1:2127500-2132500 GCA_022829025.1 Squalius cephalus
TGTGCGAGGGTGTGTGTGTGTGTGTGTATGAATATAAAAAGTATAGTCAAAATATTATATTATTAATATTAGTAATATATAATTATGTAATATATTATTCTATATATAAAATATATGAATTACAAAATTAATAATGATAATAATGATGTTATATATACACATTACATTACACATATACATTAGTATATGTAATTATTAATAATAATATAATTAAGATATTATTATTAATATATTATTTTGACTATAGATATGAATATAATCTAAAAACTATATACATATATATATATAATCAAAATAATTACATAATTACATATATAATTACATTTTTAATTATATATATACACTCACCTAAAGGATTATTAGGAACACCAGTTCAATTTCTCATTAATGCAATTATCTAATCAACCAATCACATGGCAGTTGCTTCAATGCATTTAGGGGTGTGGTCCTGGTCAAGACAATCTCCTGAACTCCAAACTGAATGTCAGAATGGGAAAGAAAGGTGATTTAAGCAACTTTGAGCGTGGCATGGTTGTTGGTGCCAGACGGGCCGGTCTGAGTATTTCACAATCTGCTCAGTTACTGGGATTTTCACGCACAACCATTTCTAGGGTTTACAAAGAATGGAGTGAAAAGGGAAAAACATCCAGTATGCGGCAGTCCTGTGGGCGAAAATGCCTTGTTGATGCTAGAGGTCAGAGGAGAATGGGCCGACTGATTCAAGCTGATAGAAGAGCAACTTTGAATGAAATAACCACTCGTTACAACCGAGGTATGCAGCAAAGCATTTGTGAAGCCACAACACGCACAACCTTGAGGTGGATGGGCTACAACAGCAGAAGACCCCACCGGGTACCACTCATCTCCACTACAAATAGGAAAATGAGGCTACAAATTGCACGAGCTCACCAAAATTGGACAGTTGAAGACTGGAAAAATGTTGCCTGGTCTGATGAGTCTCGATTTCTGTTGAGACATTCAGATGGTAGAGTCAGAATTTGGCGTAAACAGAATGAGAACATGGATCCATCATGCCTTGTTACCACTGTGCAGGCTGGTGGTGGTGGTGTAATGGTGTGGGGGATGTTTTCTTGGCACACTTTAGGCCCCTTAGTGCCAATTGGGCATCGTTTAAATGCCACGGCCTACCTGAGCATTGTTTCTGACCATGTCCATCCCTTTATGACCACCATGTACCCATCCTCTGATGGCTAATTCCAGCAGGATAATGCACCATGTCACAAAGCTCGAATCAATTCAAATTGGTTTCTTGAACATGACAATGAGTTCACTGTACTAAAATGGCCCCCACAGTCACCAGATCTCAACCCAATAGAGCATCTTTGGGATGTGGTGGAACGGGAGCTTCGTGCCCTGGATGTGCATCCCACAAATCTCCATCAACTGCAAGATGCTATCCTATCAATATGGGCCAACATTTCTAAAGAATGCTTTCAGCACCTTGTTGAATCAATGCCACGTAGAATTAAGGCAGTTCTGAAGGCGAAAGGGGGTCAAACACAGTATTAGTATGGTGTTCCTAATAATCCTTTAGGTGAGTGTATATATATATATATATATATGTATAATGATATTTTATATCTACATAATAATGATATATAATAATTTATCATTAGGCCTATTATATTTATTAATAATATATTTAATAATAATATTAAAACTATATAAATGTTCAATGTATATATAATTTTTTGAGGGATAAATGTACTTCATATTCTTATTTTACGCATTTTCTCTTTTGATTGATGATGCTCAAGTAATTCACCATGGTTGTGCATATCCCAGCATTCCCTGCAGTGAACACATGAACAGCACTGACAAGTTACATTCGGATCAGAACAAGAGCTCGATTCCAGCATTTCCAGCATTAAAGCGGGATCATGACTGAGCTCACGAGGACAGACTTTAAATGAGCTCAACGGAGTCAAGAAAGACAAACATCATTTATTTTCCCATTTTCATCTGGTGATGACGGGAGCAGAAGGATCGAGTTCCTGCGCTCGGAGACATCCCAATCAATCAGCCGAAATCACACGAATCAGGAGCCAAATGAGGAGAATCCAGCCGACGAGTTTGAGGAGGAATGAAAACGATTAACTCTCGCCTGTAATCGCCAGAGAACATCACAACAACCATTCGCTAGTGGCATTTACTGTGTCAGCCTAATACATTTAAAAAATATATATTTTATTCAAAACACACACTACCGTTCAAATGTTTGGGGTCGGTAAGATTTTTGTAATGTTTTTCATATTTGATTAAAAAATACAGTAAATATAGTGACATATTATTCCAATGTGAATCAGCTGTTTTCTGTGTGAATATATAGTAAAGTGTAATTTATTCCTGTGAATTTCAGCATCATTACTCCAGTCTTCAGTGTCACATGATCCTTCAGAAATCACTCTAATATGATGATTTGATGCTCAAGAAACATTTATGATTATTATCAATGTTGAAAACACATTTCATACTGTTTTTGTGGAAACTGTGATATATTTTATTTTTCAGGATTCTTTGATTAAAAGAAGAACAGCATTTATTTGAAATAGAATCTTTTGTAACATTACAAATGTCTTTACTGTCACATTTGATCAATTTAATGTGTCCTTGATAAATAAAAGTATAATTTTTTTCACACAAAAGAAAAAAAAAAACCCGACTGACCCCAGACATTTGAATGGTAGTGTATAATTAAATAGGCCGTATGATTTTATGTAATGCTGTGAAATTATTATGTTAAAAGTTAACATATTTCTCTTTTTGTTCCACTTCAATCTTGGTCGTCTTATAACTTTATTTAATTTTCCTTCACAGAAATAACTTCATACAGTCACTGCAGATTTAAAATGATTTAAAATTATGACAGTTGAAATTATAATATACTAAAGGGCCCTATTTAACGAATTCACTTTTGCTAGTTTAACGACAGGATAAATGGTCGGCGCTCCCGGCGCTGGTCTAAAAGGGTCGTCCCTATTCTCTTAATGAGTAATTCGTGTGTTTTGGGATTTACGTGTGTTAAACCAATCAGAGTCTCATCTCCCATTCCCTTTAAATGCCAGTTGCGCTCCATGGCGGATTCGCTATTTACACGACGGAATTTGATAGTGGAAAGACCGAACGCGTCTCCAGAACGCAAGCGGATCTGCTCATGCCGTGCGCGAGGTCAAAGTGCGCAAGCAGAACATCTACAGGACAAGCCGGATTCACCATATCTTTATGTACACAATAATAATCTTTTACATTGTAATCCTTTTATTTTAAATATTCAGCATGTTTCTGCTGTGCGTCCCTGTGTGTTTAATAAGCAGAGTATAAGTGTGTTGTGGACCCGCACATTACTAACGCGCTATTTAAATAAATAAAAATTATTGCACCATTGACTTTAGACCAGGTTTCAGTCGGTCAACGGCTCAGTCTATTTCAGTTTCTCAAATAGTAACGCTCCAGCAATGCGCCCGAACACACTCGTTCTCAGACCAGCAGCCCATGGGCGAACAAATGGGCGCAAATGCATTTGCTATTTAAACATCAGGACGTGAAAATGAAAAACTGCGTCGGGCTGAAACTAGCAAAACACACTTGCGTCGCGCTGGCGCTGCATTGCACCGGGTGTATGATAGGGTCCACAAAGTCATAATTATAAGATAAAAAATAACTTTCTGTCATAATTATGACTGGTTGTGAGTTTGACTTTTTATGCCATAATTATTATTAAACTTCAAACTAATTCAGTTTCAGCCCTACAGATTTCAACATTTTAATATCAGTAAAAACTCAAGCTTTTTTAAATGTTTATCACACAAATAAAAGACTAAAAGAAACTCTCTCACTGCTCTTGACTGAGCAGCTTTAATAAGAATCAATGTATATTTAATACATATACATAATGTTTCATTTTTACATTTGATTATTTATTTTCTTATATGAACGCTTGTTTAAATCAACCTACTGTAGCAGAAAAAAATAAAGCACTGTTTATTTCATTCGCATATTTCTTATACTGTATTTGTCCTACTCCGTGTCATTTTCACCTTTGTTCTTATTTTAATAACAAAGATGCTATAATGAAATAAAATAAAGTGAAATCTTTTTTGTTTGGTTCCCTTGTAAAGCTGTATTTTTAAATAAGGAAAATTGTATGGTTGCACTGCTCAGAATCGCGATAAGATCATGATCCTGCCTGGAAACAAATCATGCCATGATATGTTTGCAAAATTGTTCACATGATTTTATGACCTTTCTCATTTCTCATGTGCATCACACAGACAACGTGTTTATCAAAATAAAGTGTTGAATTCATGAATAACTGCTGAAGGACATCAGGACATCTGAAATCAAAACTCTCTCCTCTCTAATCAGGCTCAAAATCGACACGCATTACCCATAATGCATCACTCGTCACGCGCAGCTTCTCACGGCCTCAGTCCAGCACAAGTGGCTTGTTGTATTAACCCTGAAACACTAAACCAGCTGACGTAAAGCTTTCATTTGTCCTGATGCATATTTAAAGGGGTGATTGAATATGATTTCACTTTTCTAACTTTAGTTAGTGTGTAATGTTGCTGTTTGATCATAAACAACATCTGCAAAGTTACAACGCTCAAAGTTCAGAGCAAAGGGAGATATTTGCTTTTAAAGAAATCGCTTTTTAAGGACTACAACAAACGGCTGGTAGAGACTACACCACATTCCTCCCGGGTTAGTGACATCACCAACCCTAGAATTTACATAAACCCCGCCCCCTGAACACGATTTATAGATTATCAAAACAGAATATGCTAATCAATGACTAGAAGATAACTCCACATCAGCTTCATAAATTCATCAACTAACCATTCAGAAATGTTGTATTCTACATGTTGTCACTTCTTCTTGAGTCTCTCCATCATTGTCTGACTCCGGTTTGAACATAAAAGGCTAATTTTCTTTTTAATTTTCAGTGTGTGTCTGCGTGACGGAGCTGCTAACACACA
>CM040799.1:2137500-2145000 GCA_022829025.1 Squalius cephalus
TTTGAATTTGGATAACAAATAAAACGGATTTCAAAGGGCCCTAAATATGTTTTTAAAAAACATTTTTCATTTTCATTTTGTTTAACTTGAAGTACTAAAATAAACTAAAACTAAAACTTAATTAGATATATTTAATAAAAAAATTATAAAAATATAAAAATTATTAAAAAAAACTAACTCAAATTAAATATAAAAATAAAATTCAAAATATAAACAAAAATATAATAGTATATTAATGATAATAAAATAAACTGGCTAAAAGTCTGTCAAGCTTTGTTCCTCATTATCAACACAAAACGTGCACTGACTCAACCGTACGGTTACTGTTTGCAACTCAATCTGAATTATTGATAAGAATAAGCTGAACGTGTCTCAGTGATGATGGTGCTTCATTAGTCAAGCCTCACACATGCTCTTTGCTGTAGACTCAAACACGGATTTATCCATCAAAAATAAACATTAAAACCCCTGAAAGATCCTTTGGAGTAGAAGAGAGCTGACGCAACGCTCAGAAAACCAGGAGCTCACAATGGAAATCAGTCGTGTTTATGCTGGATAATTCCCAGATCTCCAGAACACAGTCAAACACACGTTTTACAGGGATTTACCACAGTTTGAGGAACTGAGCTTCACATAATGCCTAAGTAATGATGTGACTTTTCCCTTCATCCCCTGCATTAATGATTATTCCCAGTACAGCAGGTGATTACAGCTATTTTACAATGCTTTCATTCAACAGTTCAAGAAACAAAATGTTAACATAACTTACATTTTTAGGCACAATATTTCTAGTTACTTCGTCTGTTTTTTCTCCGTCAAACAAAATAGTTCCGAACGAAACCAACACAGAACCATTACGAGTCTTCTGAAAGAATCGTTCGTTTTGAATGAATGACTCGCTCATTAAAGTCTGTTTCATTGTTGAACGACTCACTCATAAAAACAGGCACTTCATTCCTTTCTGAATAAGCATTGGTTTTGAGTGAATCGTTTGATTCAACTCGTTCATAAAACATAATGTGTGCGTCTCAATCAGCTCAGTTCATGCGTTACATATGTACATTTGCATTATATATTACATGCATTATGTGCATTTACATTATATATTATATGTGTTTGGACTATATATTAATATGCATTATGTGCATTTGGATTATATATGCATTAGTACGTGCATTTGCATTATATGCGTTTGGATTATATATTAATATGCAATATGCATTATGTGCATTTGGATTATATATGCATTAGTACGTGCATTTGCATTATATGCGTTTGGATTATATATTATATATGCATTATGTGCATTTGGATTATATATGCATTAGTACGTGCATTTGCATTATATGCGTTTGGATTATATATTAATATGCATTATGCATTTGGATTATATATGCATTAGTACGTGCATTTACATTATATATTACATGCATTATGTGCATTTACATTATATATTATGCGTTTGGACTATATATTAATATGCATTATGTGCATTTGGATTATATATGCATTAGTACGTGCATTTGCATTATATGCGTTTGGATTATATATTAATATGCATTATGCATTTGGATTATATATGCATTAGTACGTGCATTTACATTATATATTACATGCATTATGTGCATTTACATTATATATTATATGCGTTTGGATTATATGTTAATATGCATTATATGCATTTGGATTATATATTAATATGCATTAGGATTATACATGCATTAGTATGTGCATTTGCATTATATATTATATGCATTTGGATTATATATTAATATGCATTATGTGCATTTGGATTATATATGCATTAGTACGTGCATTTGCATTACATATTATATGCTTTATGTGCATTCGTATTATATATTATATGTATTACAGTATGTGTATTTGCATTATACATGATAAGCATTTACATTATATGTGCATTATGAGCATTTACAATTTTACATTATACTGTATATTATATTCATTATGTGCATTTACATTATATATGATGTGCATTTGCATTATGTATTACATGCATTATGTGCAGTGGCGTAGGTTTGATTTTGAAATTGGTGGGGACGGGGACATCAATATATAAATATATTTTAAGTTTTGATCGAAATTATTGCTAGGGATATATCAGTGTCACTGGATATTGGTAGGGACACGTCCCTAGCGTCCCTACTAAATTCTACGCCCCTGATTATGTGGCACTGCTCAGGAAACACTGAAACTTTCCCAAAAATCCCACAATGCACCATGAACACCAGAGAGCACTGATTCTCACTATGGCTTCATCCGAAATCACACTCTTCCCTGCTATATAATAGCAACATCGCTAGACAGGTAATGAACATAATCTAACTAACATTTATAATATATTTATGGCTGAAATGTTGCACACATATGTAACAAGCAAAGTATTTATCATAATGTAAATTGTACATTATTGTAATGTACACCATCGGTTCAGTGAATAATTCAATGAGTCAATCACTTGATTCGTTTCTGATTAAAGCATAGGTTTTGAACAAATGATTCACTCATAAAGACAGACAATTGTCTCCACCTAATGATGCACCGCTATACTTTTTAGAAAGAGTCATATGAAAAATCAGTAAATTAAATATTACGTATTTTAATATTTTTCGACAACGTGCTCAACTGAAATTCCAGCATTGTTCATGTTGTCTGGTTTCAGTGAGTTGTAGCAGCTGTAAAGAACAATTACAGTGATCTAAACCACTCATGAGCCACTTGTGTGTAATTATGAGCTCTTGATATAGAAGAATATGAAGCCATCTGCTAATCAGTGTAATATTTATATTAAATATGATTCATGTTCAGTCAGGCGGGAGCATGAATGGAGTGGTTGAGCAAACAAGTGATTATGATTTACTGATTTTTTTTGAAGAAAGAGTCTTGAGACTCTGATGGTTTAGTCCTCTGATAGGAAACTAGTGAGATCAGTGTCTAATATATAACGAATGGAATATAACAGCGACACATTAAACAAATAAACATTAATATTGAGGAGAAAATGAATCTTTCATGTTGATTAAAAATAGATCATCTGTGTAAAATGACACAAACAGCTCATAATGAATTGATTTAAACACAGAGATGTGAACTACCGATGTTGAACACACTCTTCACACTGTAAAACTGGACATTTACAAGCTGTGAAGAAAACAAAGATTATTGGAAAGGGTTTTACAAGAAAAAGTCTTTCTGCTTCAATATTTCACACTGGAACACAAATGAAAAAACTTTTTATCTCACTTTTTCTCTTGAAGTTGTGAGTTGTTTTTTTCTCAGAATTGTCAGATATAAACTTGTAAGTTATAAAGTCCAAAATAAAAACCAGCAAATCGCGAGAAAAAAAAGTCAGAATTGTGAGATATAAATTATATATTTTTATTCTGTGCTGGAAACAAGCTTCCATAGGTACTTGCCATTTCTTTGAAACTAGCTATTATTAATTGTATTATTTTTTCAGTTCATACCTCAGCTTCTGCACAGCATGTTTTATCTACAGTCGTACAGTCATTTAACTTAAAGAACAACTATGGACTAATTAAATATTGTGACCATAAACAAACCCTAAACTGCGGTTGAATGCATGGATTAACTTATTTTATTAGAAGCCGTTAATCACTTCTGAAAAGACGCAATTACATCTGAATTAAAGCTCTGAATGAACATCAAACGAGACTGAGTTTTTAATGAAATCAAACTCTCCGAGGGCTTTTCTTCCCTCAAGCCGCCGGGAACGCCGCATCCAGCCGGGATTAACCGCACATGTGCTCCCGGCTCTCTGGAGTCTATCAAATAAATAGTGCAGCTTATTCCATTCAGCATAATCAATTTACAAGCTTATTTGAAAGCGTTTTAACAGGGTTGCGGCTTCGTGACTGTGATTTCCTCTGACTTAAACGGATGTACGGGATCTTAAAGCGCTTCAACACTTTATGTCAGAGGAACTCCTCGATATGCACAGTTTGCATTGGACTATGGTCTCAAACCCTGCTGATGTCTATTGAGCACAAGATGCTTAGTCAGACGATCATACCTGGATCTTCCAGCATCAGTCTTCTCTCTCTCTGAAGACTTTTGAGGGATTCTCCAATCATTTAATGTGTTTAAGCTCCGCCCCTTCTAACTCACGCTCATCTGCAAATGGGTGGCTGACATGACATGGCCTTTTTTTGGTCCAATGTGTCAAAGTTAAGTAAATTATAGAAAAATATGTCAAAAACTGTGGTGATATTGTTCAGAAAGTGCTGTTTTATATGAACATACAGAGCATTCATGGGTTTAATCTTCCATTTTTTCACAATTTTCAGCCAAACCAGAATAAGCTCATACGGCGTGACTGTCCCAAGCACATTTCACAAATTTTGATTTTGAATAAAAAGAAGAAAATGAATTCATTTTCTGTTTATTCAATCATATATTGATATCCCAGATGTCTACTTGTGAGTCTGCTTGACTAAAAGTTCAGGCATAATATTTTGAAGCCACCTTTAACTAAAACATTTTGTCCCAAAAATGGATATCATAAGGTGTGACGCCATATTCCTTTTTTTAAACGGGCAATTGTTTGGAGACCTTTGGGGAGTGGGGGTCCTCCTTCTTTCAGGAGGAAGAACAACACCTCAGAAGGACACTGAAAGTTACAATGTGAGTTTTCTCTCTTCATGTTTTCAAAAAAATCAAGTATATCCGCCACTCCTGCTTCAGTTCCCTTTTGCGCTGTCTTTTGGTGTGACGCATTTTACACAAAAATGCCCAAATGAAATTACTTTTCAGTCAATATTACCTTTAAAACTATATTGTCATATTGTAGTTAGCATGGTTTTAGCATGTTAGCATAAAAGCACACTCTTGACAGCTCAACATCCAATCAACAGCTGATGCCCCGCCCCTAACTTGTTCCGTTACACTCAGGTGTGTATCCCAATACAGAAGAAAAGATCTGATGCTTCTTCCGTTTCATTGCAACTTTAGTTGAAAAAATAAATCCAGTCACATCAGCTAGGATGCCTTACAAAACATGCTCCTGTTATTAAAACACACAATACCCATAATACACATTTGTCCATCACACCAGTTCTCTGTACTGCGTCTTAAAGTCCCCCTGTAGTCAATCGTTTTATCCCTTAAAACTCATCTTTCATCACCAATATGACATATTTAAGTGTTTTTTCCTTGAATAAATGTTAAAATATCTTGAATGTAACTCGACACCCTTGCCTCATTTAGGGTTCTATGAATATGCAAATGAGCCCCGCCTCCACTCACTCACTCACTCACTCAGAGATCCACTGGTTGACGATCACACGTTGATCTGATTGGTTACAAGGTAGTTTGTGACGTCAGAAACACCAGCGATTTCAAAGCATGTTTTTGAGACTGTCTTTGGTTCACTGCAGTTTTAAGGAGGAAATACTCAGCAATGCTGTCGACTTATGAATTTACACATGCTTTGTCTTAAAGCACATTAAAAACACTACAGAGACAACATTAAAAGCTTGATTTTCACCACAGGGGGTCTTTAAACTCTAAACTAATAGACAAAACACAGATGCATTAAAATATCACGTTGCTTTTATTTCCCTGACCTCTGACCCCCAGACTCTCTCGGGTCTCATTTACTGAACAGTGTGTCTGTGCAAACACATCTGATCTGCTCATGTACAGCGACTGAAGATCTGTAGTTTGGCTCATGCCTACTTAAACACACTAAATACAGGACAGTGTGTGTGCAAACAGGTTCAGTTACACCCGTTAAAGTGAGTTAAAACTCATCTGAGAAACTTGTGACTGTGAGACGGGAATATGATGATGAGACTCACACACATCCATGTCATATGATATTGTTCCATGTGAGTTTTCTTCTCTCTTAAAGTGAAAATCTGTGGTGAAAATCATGTTTTTAATGTTGTTTATATGTCTATGTGTTTATAAACCATGTGTAAGTTCATAAGTCGACTCCATTGCTGAGTATTTCCTCCTTAAAACTGCAGTGAACCAAAGACAGTCTCAAAAACACGCTTTGAAATCGCTGTGTATGAGGTGTATATTATAAAGGTGTAGAGTTGAAGCATGAAGGAATTTTGTTCAAGAAATAAAAACTTTTAAATATGGTAATTTTGGTGATCAAAGACATAAAATGATTGACTACAGGGTGACTTTAAATATATATAAATATAATGCAAATCACTTTGGACGCCAAGGACATTGATTTCCAGAAAATGCATGAACTGACATGAACTGAAAAAATGAATAGCTTGAATGCAAGGCAAATCATGCTGGGTGAAAGCAGCCGCCAAATGCATAAACAAAATAATTATTATATTCTCTGGAAATCCAACCCATGACATTGGAGTTGCTATTGCCATGATCTACTGTTCGAGCAACAGGAATGCTATACTATAAATATGTTAATGTCTAATGTATATAATGCATATATATAAATGCCATTGACTGCAAATGTACAAATCAAAATAAATCATTGTACTTGATTTGCGTAATATTTAGAGTTTATTTGAGATGTTCTATGAGAACGTCAGTGTTCTGACATGTACAGCACACGTAACTGTGTGTGTGTGTGTGTGTGTGTGTGTGTGTGTGTGTGTGTGTAGCTCTGTGCACTGATCTGTGTTTGTATGAGTATCTGATGGTGGGCGAGTGAGTGAGTGCGAGTGTGTGTTTGAGTGTGTGTCGTATGTGTGAGTGTGTGTGTGGTGTTCAGCTGAAGAGAATCCTTCAGAGATGCATGAATCGAGCGTTGGAGTCGTAAGCTTCATATCTCTCTCTCTCTCTCTCTCTCTCTCTCTCTCTCTCTCTCTCTCTCTCTCTCTCTCTCTCTCTCTCTCTCTCTCTCTCTCTCTGTTGGATTAGCGCCTACACAAGAATCCCAGAACACACGTACTGAAGCTCACGTGACGCTCCAAACACACTGATCCAAAACACAATACCAACAGGCATAAACCTCCATAACTCCCTTCAGGCACGCTGTATAACAAGTAAACCTGCAATGCTGCATCGCAATAAATTACCCAGAACTGCAGAGAGGCCTGAAATGAAGCCATAACCTGTGTGTAATGCTTCTGAGTGATCGTCAAACCTTCATTACAGCAGAGTTTGACGCAGATGCGCATTAATATCTTATAATCAATGCACACAGTTGCGTCTCAGCATGCAGATCTGCAGTCGCACAGAGTTTGCATGTCAGAAAGTGTCATAAGAACATTAAGACTAGATGCATGATATATCGACCACCGTATCCATATCGATATATGTTCATTTTTAATGTTTTTTTTATCAGCCCAATAAGAAAATTTGGCCGATAAATAATGGATTATTACCTTCATCTGAGACACTGTTCAACATGATGGTTTTGAATTGCTTGAAATATGATTGGAATCACTTCAAAAAAGGAAAATACATGGGCTATAGTCATATCGGCTACATAAAATTGTGTGTTGGGGACATGCTTTTGTTATATACAAA
>CM040799.1:2152500-2235000 GCA_022829025.1 Squalius cephalus
CCCAAAATCCCGTCTGACACCCGAGTTGAAAAATCTGAACTTTGGTGTCTGTTCACGCCGCGTTAACCAATCAGGAGCCTGCTTGCTGCTGTCATGTGGTGAAGTGACGGGATAAACTCCCGCCCAGAGTCACTCATTCAAAATGGAGTATAGGAATATAGCAGAATATAATATTCAATATAGCAGTTAACTGAGTATCACTAGAAAGTAAGTATATACTAGTGAGTATCACTAGAAAGAGCACCAACAGTGGTATCCGTACCACAGTTTGAAAAACACTGATAGCATAGCGTATATAGCATATTAATTTCGTTTCAAACTTTTGCTTTTTACGCTCATGGATTCAAAATGTTCAAGCGTTCAACTAGACACGATAGACGCGAATTTGATGCTCTATTCGTGTTTGGTGATGTGAACGCACAGTAATGCTTGTCAGTAAACACCCACTGTTATGATTCGCTAACATCATTGCATAGGAAACAGTATCAATGAACACTCACTATTGAAAACATTACAGAAGCAGTTTTTGGGGTCATAAAGATTTATTTTTCTAGGATCATGTGACACTGAAAACTGGAGTAATAATGCTGAAAATTCATTTTTGATCACAGGAATAAATTACACTTTAAAACACATTACAAGAAAAAACCTGTCATTTTAAATTGCAATATCAAATGCATATAGTGCATATAATGTAATCAAATGTAAAAGTGAATCTGCATAGTCATTACTGTATGAATTAAATATACATTGATTGTTATTAAAGCTAATGAAGTTACTCAGTCAAGATCAGCGAGTGATTTTCTTTTAGTCTGTTTTGTTTGATTGACATTAATGAGGCAGACAGAAGCAGGAATATTAGGCTGCTGTCACTTTAAGAGCGAATGCACGGATCCAATACACTGACACACATGCAATTTCTTTCCCAACATTTTACTTAGCATAATCATTTTACCTCGATTATTGTGTTTCATAATCACTGAAAATCAAAATCATAATAGAAACTAAAACAGCTTTTTCTGTTAGAAATTACTCTAAACATGCTTTAGTAGGGGTCCCCAACCCCCGGGCTGCGGACCGGTACCGGTCTGTGGGACATTTGGTACCGGGCCGCACAGAAAGAATAAATAACTTAACGTATTTTCTGGACTATAAGTCGCTCCGGAGTATAAGTCGCATCAGTCAAAAAATGCGTCATGAAGAAGAAAAAACATATATAGCCTAAGTCGCACTGGACTATAAGTCGCATTTATTTAGAAATTTATTGCACAAAAAAAAAAACAATGTTACAGACGGGACAGTTCTCCGTTACAGACGTGAGCGCTCTGAAAGCGGCACTAAAAGACTGCTTTAAAACTTTCACAGAGACCTCAAACAGAAAGCACAAAGCCTGTCTTTAAATTTAATTTCGTTTTGTATTAATTGTATCTTAATTTTAATCAATGTTTCATCAACCAATTGCCTGGATTTAATAAATAAGAAGAATATATTATAAAATAGATAAATCATGACACGGAGGCGCCGGCGCGTGAACTGGAGCTCGTCTCATAAATTAACCGAAACTCAGTGATAAGGTAGCCTACTTGCCTCACAGACCTGAGACAGATATATATATATAAAGCTTGAAATGTCTACTTTTAAACAGAACAATTCAAAACAAAAGAAAACAGACTGCTGTAATCCGTATGAATTGTGCATTTCTCTCTGGCGCGTTCACTACTGCGAATATCTCGAGTCAGCATCATCAACTTCATCTTTGCAGCCGACACTGACACAGAAAACACTTGTTTATTAGCAAACAATTAAAATGTCTCCTGCTATATTTTACATATTCATAATCATTAATTTTGCCGGTTCTTTGTGACAGCTTTTAGTTGCTTTATTGGCAGCGCCACCCTTACATGTTACATGAACGCATCACCACCGAAAACATGGAGATTTTTTTCTTTTGGGGGGCATTTTGTTTGTGTTCAGGCTTTCTCAGTTGTCTTTAGGCGTGATGTTACGAGGCCGCTGCTAATAAAGTTGCGAGTAAGCCTACACATTGGATTCACGTTTATTATTATATTTAAAAAATACCCCAGTTTTTATGCCGGTCGTATCATTTTATTTTGTTGTATTTATCCGCCACACGGCCGGTCCGTGAAAATATTGTCTGATATTAAACCGGTCCATGCCGCAAAAAAGGTTGGGGACCACTGCTTTATAAAGTAATCATATACTATTTTTTGATAATCCAGTAAATGAAATCCTGATTCACATTACTGGATCTGTCTTGCGTGTAAATGAGTTACCCATTGCACTAATAAGCCTATCACAGTAAAATGAGCATCACACTGCCAGAATTTGTCATGTTGATAAATGAACATATCAGCCCCCCGCATGGAGATCAGGCGAGGTATTCTAGATTAATGCAGACGAATGCAAACGGATCACCTTGACCTAAATAAACCTCCATCACAGTCTTAGACTCACAGAGCTGTTATCCAGCAGACGAAACAGAACAGCTTCAATCTAGAGTCTATTTACATGAGAACACTGTGTGTGCTACAGTACATATACGTGCGTGTGTGTGTATCTACGTTATATATAAACACACATAATTATATACACATTAAAGCTTCCTGTTTCCATGGTAACAGAGTCTCCTCTGATTGGCGGATCTCTCTGTTGGATTATGATTATGTTTCTCTACTAATGAAGACACTCGTGTCTCTACAGAAGCAGATTTCACAGCTCTACTCAGAATGTGAATGTGATTTTAACTTCAGGAACCCGACTGATGTGCTCGGTTAAGAGAACACAAACACAAACGCACCTGTTCATTAATGAGCTTCTGCTGTGGTTCTCCAGCCGAAGCCTCGCGTTTAATTAACAAGACTGTTAATTCAACACTTCATTACAACCTGTTGGCTCGTTTAATCGAGAGTTACTGGCTCTTAAACATGACGTTAGACTATTTTCCTGACAAGTTCCTCAGAGAATAATCAAGCGCACACAACACGTACAAGCCAATCTCATCCAGACAATGTGTTTCTTTTGTCTGTTCAAGTGAGCGGTGGATTAGCTTTGAACGGGTCACTCATCTTCATGATATTAGCATCTAAAGAGAGAATGAAGGGATTCAGACGCACAGGCTTTACAGGACCAACAGGAGAGCTGGAGAAGATTCATTCATTTACTCACCCTTGAGTTGCTCCATTCCTGTTTGACTGACTTTCTTTAAAGGAGAACTTGGCAACTTTTTTAACTTAATAAAACTGTCTAGAATTCATTTGGATGGTTAAACAACCTGTTCTGGTGATATTGGTGACTTTCCCCGCTTTTCCCAGCGTTCCCAGGCGGAAAACCAACCTTGCAACTTGGGGACTACCGTCCCGGCAAGATAAAAATTGGAAGTCTCATGAGAAGCGAGAACGAGAACGAGCGCGAAACACGAATTGCTTTACGGCAATTCGACATAAACACACACGCATGTATGATGCATTACCAGATTACCCACCTCGGTAGACATAGCTCCACACGATACAGTTGGCTTGCTCCGATCAAAACAAACGCACATGAGCAGCGGTAGAGAGGGGGAGGAGGCCGCCGCAAGTGAGTTTTTTACGACTGTGTTGTGAAATATACGCCCCCCCACAGCTGTAGGGGGAGCTCATGGGGAAAACATGCGACAACAAAAGGAAAAATCAGCGAAGAAGTGACTAGAGTTCGCTAGAGTTGCCGAGTTCTCCTTTAAACACAAAAATGGCAAGTTGGCTGATAACATTTTCATTAAGTCAAACAATGCATGAACGTGAATGAACGTGAAAGATGCTCAGGACAGTTGACGGACCAGCGCTTCATCATCATGAAAGTTTGACAATCGACAATTTAAATATTCAAGCGCAAGCAGACGCGAAAGGAGCTCATCCAGTTACTCGCCCAGAATGAATACTAAACCGAGCTCTCTTTCACGTCTTCTTACACTTGAGCGGACAAATTCACCCAACATTATGCATAAAAAATAAAGAGTATCCTAGTAAACATAGTCGGTTATCTCTTTTAAGTGAACCGAATGTAAACACTTGAGAAAGTAAAGGCATGTGTATCAGTATATTGGATCGGTGCATTCGCTCTTAAAGTGACAGCAGCCTAATATTCCTGCTATCTGTGTTTTTAATGTTAATCAAAAGACAAAGAAAAAACATCACTCACTGCTCTTTACTGAATACATTTTGTAACTTTAATAAGGATTAATTAAATAAGGATGTTTAATTTATACAGTCAAAACTATGCAGTTATTTTACATTAGCTTGCTTTATTAAATTCCTGTACATGAAAACTACTGTCAGAACCTTAAAAGCATGGTTTATTTCATTTGTATCTCTGTTATATTGTATTTATTTATGCTTTTGCTTGTGATTTGACTTTGTTCTTATTTAATACTGACTGTTTACTTGTCTTTTATAATGTTTACATTAGTTAGGCTAGTAGTTTTAGCTGTGGTATTGAAATTGGAAAAGAGAATTGTGAATTTTCACTGGTATCTAAAGTTGTGGTGTCATTACCGTTTTACGGCCGGTAAAGAATATTGATGGACGGTAGGGGTGTGCCATATCATACCGTCCACGATAATACCGGTATAAATTTTTACATGATAAAAAAGTGTCATATCGCGATATCACTGATATAGCGATATCACTGATATAGCGATGCAATGACGTATGGCGCATTACGTTCCTTAGCACGCACAATAACAACACCTGTCTGAGCGCGAGAGCAGCAAGTCAGCCTCCAATGACGATTTAGTACCTAAAAAGCCTACCTACTTCAATAGTACCTACTTCAATAGTATTTTAATAATTCCCGCAGGTCTACCACTTATAATGCGGGAAATTCCCCCGCAAATATTGATTTTACCAACCGCGTGAGTTTTCAGCGGTGCCGCGTCTTCTCTCTCTCTCTCGCTTTCAAAATGGGTTGCACAAGTCAAGCGGCGTCGATACCACACTCTTGTGTTTAGCAGTCAGGACATGATGGAATTGTCTTTTGTCACTTGCATCGTAACTAAAGTTTATCATTTTCACTTCTTTTTAAGTCTTATCAGTTTAAACATTTGCGATTTTAAACTAAAATCTCGCGCGCTCTCTGAGAGATGTTTACTCTGCGTGCATACAGTAAAGCCGCCTCACAAACAGCTCGCGAGTAACAAAAGTTCTATTTCGCGGATTATATTGCTTTAACGGGGGAAAAAACACGCAAAATTGTGTAAAAATTCCGGTCATGGTTAGTATATTCGTAAACAGTCGGTTATGTCTGAAATAACCATAGCCTAAAACGTGCGTGACAGTGTGACAGACAGTATAACAGTAATGGATCCGGGCACTAGCTCTAAAAGTGACAGCAGCCATATGTGTCTGTCATTAATGTTGTCGTCAAAACAACAAAAGATAGCTTTCATTGTAAGGAATCAGAATTAATAGCCTTTAATTTAATTTAGTCAGGACTAGTGTTATTTTACATTTGATTACCTTATTCAGTTTCTGTAGTATTTCTGAATAGTGTTAGACCTACCCAAAAACGTTTCTCTTTATTTGTATCTTTATTATTTTGTATATATGTTTTGCTACTTTTTTCAATTTAATTCAAAGATTGAAATCAAGCTTCCTTGTGTTGTGTAAACTCTGAAATACAAAATTACCCAATTGTAAAAACACAATGAGTGAGCAAACATTTAGGTGAGATAAATGTAATAAAAAAAATTGTCAATTTTTTTTTTTATATCGTCATAAATATCATTATCGCAAATATTCTTGAAATATTGTGATATAATTTTGAGGCTATATCGCCCACCCCTAATGGACGGTACATTTTCTTAAGTCACCGGCCATTGGCAAGTGGTCTTTTTGCTGGTCTTTTCTTCCTGAAGTTCTGCAGCACTGAAACATCCTTCAGTCACCAGCGGTGGCTTTCAGGTGAATCGATAACCTGTCACTTCCAACAAAACCCAGAGGATTGACTAGCCGCCACACACAATGAGAGGAAAAATGGAGCCCATTCTTCTTGTTCAAGCCAACGTGTTGTTATACTGAAGGTCAAACGACGAGAAGGTGTTCAGTGATGATGCTGTTCATAATCACACAGTGAGAAACCCTCTATAAATCCAATCAGACGTTAAAGTAACGATTCTAGATCAGTGGCTCTCAATCGCAGCGCCATGAACTAAACGGTGCTAAATAGATAATAAAATGCAATATAATTATGTATGTTAGGACAAAAAAAATAAACAGATTTATCAACATTTAAGGTGAATCGGGTAAAAAAAAATTAACCAATAGATATCACCATACTGCCTCACAGTTCATTCACACAGAAATGTCTTTAAGGCTTACTCTGTTTAAATGTGAAAAGATATTATCTAATTCATCCAGTTCATCTGTCACTAGGTAGAATCTAGTCAAATAAAACTGATGAATTTGGACAGACAGTGATGCACTCATCCTCAAAAACCACCAGCAATACTACACAAGAGAAAAGCTTAAAGTCCCCCTGTAGTCAATCATTTTATCACTTAAAACTTGTCTTTGATCACCAAAATAACATATTTAAATGTTTTTTTCTTGAAAAAAACAAAAATGTCTTCATGCCTTAAATTAGCTTGAATGTAACTCGACACCCTTGCCTCATTTAGTATGTGTGGTTCTATGAATATGCAAATGAGCCCCGCCTCCGCTCACTCACTCAGCTCAGAGATCCACTGGTTGACGATCACACGTTGATCTGATTGGTTACAAGGTAGTTTGTGACGTCAGAAACACCAGCGATTTCAAAGCGTGTTTTTGAGACTGTCTTTGGTTCACTGCAGTTTTAAGGAGGAAATACTCAGCAATGCTGTCGACTTATGAATTTACACATGATTTGTCTTAAAGCAGATTAAAAACACCACATAGACACATAAACAACATTAAAAGCTGGATTTTCAGATTTAAGTTTTGTGATATTACTCATCAGCAAGTGTATCAAAATTCAATTTTGCATGATAAATCAGTGTTGGCCTCGAGTCCTGAAGAAAACCATTCGAGAACTGGATAAGTTCCGAACGCTGAACCAAACTTCTGCTCAAACAATTAAACCTGGATCAGTCCAAACAGGTGTGCTTTTCTGGCAGTAATCAGACAGAGATGTGTTCAATAATCTAGAGACACACAAAAGTGACTTATGACTGTCAAACCGAGCCAGTAAATGTGCTGGAACTAAAACTGCTGAATCAAACAGCCAAAAACAACCATTTCTTTTCTCAATCAAATGATATTCAATGTGAACATTTAAAATATATATATATTTTAACCAAAAAGCCACTATAAATGCAATTAAACTAGATGAGTAGTTTGTGAAAAGTTTGTAAGAAAGCCTAGCCTGAAAGATTTGAAGTACTTTTAAAAGCTTGAAGTGTAAAATTGATTTAGATCGATCAAGAGAGAGAGAGAGAGAGAGAGAGAGAGAGAGAGAGAGAGAGTTTAAAAATTTGAAGGTTATAAGTCTCTCAGACAAATCGCTTGCTATGCAGTTGCTAGGGTATTCTGGGTGATTGTTAGGGTGTTGCTAGGGTATTCAGAGTGGTTGCTAGGGTGTTGCTATGCAGTTGCTGGGTTACTCTGGGTGTTTGCTAGAGTGTTGCTATGCGGTTGCTAGTACGTATTATTGCATCGCAAGCATGTTTTTTAGATAGATACCATGCTAGTTGACTGACAGACAGACAGATACACACATACACACACACACACACATCAATTCCTGATGTATAACAATCAAGCCCTGTCTTCTAATTCTCATTCACTGATGATTCTGTTCACTCAGAAATGCTTCACATCACATTACAGAAGTGAAAGGTCTTCATTCACTGGCTTTCAGGCTTATTACTCAAGTCATTAAATCTGATGTGTGCAAATGAACATTCATGTTGTTTTCTGTATATGGGGGGTGTGGGTTAATAAAGCAGACGACAATTAGCTAACCAAACCTCACTGATGTCATCCTCATCATCATCCTCATCACTACTACACCGAACACTCGATTCTAACCAGCTCTTACTATGAAACCAACGTCGAGACCACATGAAACATACGAGAGATGGACCCGTTACAACTCAAACCAGTTTTGAATACAATGACACTTTATTCCTCCTCTTGTTTTTTATTTTTTATTCATGTTAACTTGTCTATCCATCATGTGCCCCAGTGTAAAGAGACCGCGGGGTTAAGCTGGGGGGGACTGGTCGATGGGCAGTTGATTTCATACATGTTTTCATGTTCTCATTCTGGCTTGTTTATTGTCAAAAAATAAAAATGTCATAATTAAAAAAAACTCAAACAGTTAAACGGCGAGTCTCAGGTCATGTGTGCGCGGGGGAACGGAGGGAACGTCTCCTGAGAGAAACACCAGCTGGCTGATCCATTATTCATGAATCGGGGTTCGGGATCACACTCAAACACACACACACACACCAGTCAAAACACTGCAGTGTGCAAACACACGCAAAACAAACTGTAATCGCTGTCGTCTCATTACACATCCACACAAACCCAATATTCCAAGAGTCTGACTGCGCTTCTGGCTCGGCTTCAACACACACTGCTTCAACACACACTGCCTCAACACACACTGCCCCAACACACACTGCTTC
The DNA here is from genome assembly GCA_022829025.1 of Squalius cephalus. Classification (NCBI taxonomy): domain Eukaryota; kingdom Metazoa; phylum Chordata; class Actinopteri; order Cypriniformes; family Leuciscidae; genus Squalius; species Squalius cephalus. Next base: position 2,161,166 of record CM040799.1, read on the forward strand.
TGGATGATCCACTGAGAAACGGCTGCACTGTTGGCCAAGTTCAGTAGATGATCTTCAGTTTATGATAAAATCACAGACATATTTGTTCTTGTTTTAAACATAAACTCACTTAATTTAAATTTTTTGAAACAAGACACATTTAGCTTCTCCAGTACATGTATCAGATAGTTGTGCTGGAAAACAAGACAAAAATACTAAAAAAAAGAAAAGAAAAAAAAGAACATGAGTGAACTGCACAACAGTTAAAGACACTAAATAACAGTCGAAAATCAGTGTCTTCGTTTATAGACATATCAAATATGTACAAATGCAAAAAGTACAAATGCAAATTCTTGTCCAAGGAGGACGTTGTGAAATTGTGCCTTTCTGCAGGTGCTTAAAAACATCTTCAACTTATGATAAAATGCACAGAGATATTATCTGAGCGGAAAAAACTAAAAATATCAATCAAAAATATACAGTCAAATGTTTATATTTTTAGTTTTTTCCCCTCAGATAATATCTCTGTGCATTTTATCATAAGTTGAAGATGTTTTTAAGCAGCCGTAACATTATTTTACACTGTAAAATAATGTTCTTCCTCAGTGTTTCTGTCTCGTTTTCCAGCACAAAAATCGAAACATTCTTAAATCAGGATATATTTACTGGAGAAGCAAAATTACTGAAGATATTAAGTTTTATTTTGCTTCAAACTTATTTTTCTTGTTTTCTGAAACAAGAAGAAAAATCTGCCAATGAGTTAAAAAAATCAACTTAATTCAAAAGGAAAACTCGTTTGTTTTTCTGACCCCGTTGGCAGAGATTTCTTCTTGTTTTAAACATAAACTCACTTCATTTTGATATATTTTTCAGAAAACAAGACTTATTTTGCTTCTCCAGTACATGTATCTTGATTTAAGAATGTTTCGATATTTGACAGAAACACTCATTGTTTGCAGTGTAGAAGAACATGAGACTCACAACAGTTAAATACACTGAATAATATAGTCTTCACTTATAGACACTATATCAAATATCAACAACAACAAACCTCATAAGAGTCATTCAAGTTGGTCTACACTTAACATAAAAACTCATGAATACGTCTGTCATTAAAAAAACATAAACATGTTTTATTCATGACGCTCTCATTAGATGCACCTGCTCATCAAATCATTTATTATTGTTAGAAGAAATCACTAATATCATCTAATGAAATAAGAAATATCACTAATATCCTCTAATGAAATAAGAAATATCACTAATATCCTCTGATGAAATAAGAAATATCACTAATATCCTCTGATGAAATAAGAAATATCACTAATATCCTCTAATGAAATAAGAAATATCACTAATATCCTCTGATGAAATAAGAAATATCACTAATATCCTCTAATGAAATAAGAAATATCACTAATATCCTCTGATGAAATAAGAAAAATCACTAATATCATCTAATGAAATAAGAAATATCACTAATATCCTCTAATGAAATAAGAAATATCACTAATATCCTCCAATGAAATAAGAAATATCACTAATATCATCTAATGAAATAAGAAATATCACTAATATCATCTAATGTGCCACAGAAGGTCCAGTTTGAATGGCATGAGGGAGATTAAATGATGATTTGTGGGTGAATTATTGTAAAATAGATCTATCGCCGTTCAGCTCATTAATAACGTTGAATATTATTGGGTCTGTACAGTTAATACTAACATTAATAAGTCAATGTATGATTTTAAGGCGAGGTGAATAGGGTAAACAAGTTAACTAATAGACATCACCATCCTCAGTGGATGAAGAACTGCAAACAGTTTTGTGTTGTTTCCTGAAATGTTAAGTTTAAATATGCAGATTTGATTTGATTTATTTTATTTTCACAACAAAAACATAAAAAACAGTGTTATACGTTTCACAAAAAAAATGTGAAGGACAATTGCCGACAAATCCTCAAGGGGCTTAATTAGTGGCAATCTCCATGGAAACAATTATATTTAACAAATGAAAAACATATTATAAAACAATTTAAAATTGGATTTAGAGCACAAACCCATATGGAAAATGCAGACAACTTAGTAGCAACAATTTTACTCTCTGTTTAAACTGTTCTTTAGAAACCTCAATAAGTGATGTGGGAAGACTATTCCATACCTTTGACCCCCTGTATAATATACTAAACTGTGTTTGAGTCGTACGAGAGTAGGGAGGCCTAATAAGACAACTACTACGAGTCGGATACTGGTGAAATTCATTATTAAAAATAAAAATATTACAAAAGTGCAGGGGAAATAACTTTTTTATAGAGCTAAAAACGAATAAAGCAATTTGAAGTTGATTCACTTGGTAAACACTAAGAATACTTGCCTGAGCAAACAGTGATTGGGAGGGGTGTCTTAAAGCTCGCTTCTGAAGTCGAAAAATAGATTCCAGTTTAGTTGGGTGGGTACTAGCCCAAGCAACATTACAGTAATTGATATACACTCACCTAAATGATTATTAGGAACACCTGTTCAATTTCTCATTAATGCAATTATCTAATCAACCAATCACATGGCAGTTGCTTCAATGCATTTAGGGGTGTGGTCCTGGTCAAGACAATCTCCTGAACTCCAAACTGAATGTCAGAATGGGAAAGAAAGGTGATTTAAGCAATTTTGAGCGTGGCATGGTTGTTGGTGCCAGACGGGCCGGTCTGAGTATACTTCACAATCTGCTCAGTTACTGGGATTTTCACACACAACCATTTCTAGGGTTTACAAAGAATGGTGTGAAAAGGGAAAAACATCCAGTATGCGGCAGTCCTGTGGGCGAAAATGCCTTGTTGATGCTAGAGGTCAGAGGAGAATGGGCCGACTGATTCAAGCTGATAGAAGAGCAACTTTGACTGAAATAACCACTCGTTACAACCGAGGTATGCAGCAAAGCATTTGTGAAGCCACAACACGCACAACCTTGAGGCGGATGGGCTACAACAGCAGCAGACCCCACCGGGTACCACTCATCTCCACTACAAATAGGAAAAAGAGGCTACAATTTGCACGAGCTCACCAAAATTGGACAGTTGAAGACTGGAAACATGTTGCCTGGTCTGATGAGTCTCGATTTCTGTTGAGACATTCAGATGGTAGAGTCAGAATTTGGCGTAAACAGAATGAGAACATGGATCCATCATGCCTTGTTACCACTGTGCAGGCTGGTGGTGGTGGTGTAATGGTGTGGAGGATGTTTTCTTGGCACACTTTAGGCCCCTTAGTGCCAATTGGGCATCGTTTAAATGCCACGGCCTACCTGAGCATTGTTTCTGACCATGTCCATCCCTTTATGACCACCATGTACCCATCCTCTGATGGCTACTTCCAGCAGGATAATGCACCATGTCACAAAGCTCGAATCATTTCAAATTGGTTTCTTGAACATGACAATGAGTTCACTGTACTAAAATGGCCCCCACAGTCACCAGATCTCAACCCAATAGAGCATCTTTGGGATGTGGTGGAACGGGAGCTTCGTGCCCTGGATGTGCATCCCACAAATCTCCATCAACTGCAAGATGCTATCCTATCAATATGGGCCAACATTTCTAAAGAATGCTTTCAGCACCTTGTTGAATCAATGCCACGTAGAATTAAGGCAGTTCTCAAGGCGAAAGGGGGTCAAACACAGTATTAGTTTGGTGTTCCTAATAATCCTTTAGGTGACTGTATGGGTACAACATTGAGTAATACAACATAACTGCAACTTTTTTGTTAATCAAGTGTCGGATTTTTCCCAATACACCGACCACTTTGGCTATTTTTGTACTTATGGCACTAATGAGGCAATCTATTGCTCAAACTTTAGATTGGGGTCTAATTCTCACTATTAACTACTTTTTCCTCAGTAAACTCCTAATTACTGTTTATTAATAGTAGTTAGTAAGATTGTTAAATTTAGATTAAGGGATGTAGAATATCTAGATGTAGATGTAGGGTTATGGAATAGGATGTAGAAAATATGTTTAATATGTGCTTTATAAGTACTAATAAACAGCCAGCATTTCAAAGTAATATGCATGATAATAAGCAACTATTTAATAGTGAGAAATGGACCCTAAACTAGGGTGTCTATGAAAACTGAAGTTTACATGAATGATTCGGGACGTTTTTGCCCGGAAAATCAAAGGATGTGACGTTTATATGAAACTAATGCAGGAAAAGCCATTCTGAACTGTAATGTCACAGATTCATTCAAACTACAGTCAAATCTATATAGTCTCAAATATACTTTATAATCAAACTATCATAAGTGTAATTTTAACGACTAAACATCCACATCTCTATGATCAGATGCTTTCTGAACTGCTGTTTTCTCATTTTTGTTGTTTATTCTGTTATTGAGAGGAAAGCACAGCACTTATTTACATATTCATCTAAACGTGGACGGCGTCTGGATGTTCATTAACAGTAAAAGTATTTACAACTTCAGCTGTTTCGAGGCCGTGCTGCTGCAGTTCACTGAACGGCCACCGGTGTCGCTAAAAACAAGCGTTTCTGAATTCTACATCGGCCACTTTAAAGGAACACGCCGACTTTTTGGGACTTTAGCTTATTCACCGTATCCCCCAGAGTTAGATAAGTCCACACACACCCTTCTCATCTCCGTGCGTGCCGTAACTCTGTCTGACGCACCCACCGCTAGCCTAGCTTAGCACAAAGACTGGAGGTAAACGGCTCCAGCTAGCATACTGCTCCCAATAAGTGACAAAATGATGCCAACATTTTCCTATTTACATGTTGTGATTTGTATAGTCACAGCGTGTACGAATAACAAGGTCACATGAGACACAGCCATCTTCTAACCGTATACATACTGGGAACTATATTCTCAGAAGGCGAAGCACTGCTACATGGGCGGAGTGATTTACTCCAGCTCTGAGCGAACAACTCTGGCTGTGTCTCATGTGACCTTGTTATCTGTACACGCTGTGACTGTACAAATCACAACATGTAAATAGGAAAATTTTGGCATTATTTTGTCACTTATTGGGAGCAGTATGCTAGCTGGAGCCATTTACCTCCAGTCTTTGTGCTAAGCTAGGCTAGCGGTGGGTGCATCAGACAGAGTTACGGCACGCACGGAGATGAGAAGGGTGTGTGTGGACTTATCTAACTCTGGGGGATACGGTGAATAAGCTAAAGTCCCAAAAAGTCGGCGTGTTCCTTTAAAGATATGAATTGAAGTTGAAACTGATAAAGTGCAATGAAATAAAGACTTAACTGTATTGTGGATGTTTTCTTTCCTCTAGTCAGAAAGAAGACATTATGACCTCCTGTGCATGAAAACGCAATGTTTTTACCGGAAGTGGATTTCTTCTACGATTAATAATCGTGTTTGGTTGTCATGTGATGTATGATATACGATGCAAGTCTAAAAGCAGAAGACACTGACGAATAAACACAAACACTTTCCTCATGATTCATGCTGTCTGTGAGTTTGTGCCAGAACACGTCGACTGCCTTCACTCTTACAGCGCTTGTTACCACGGTAAAGTTTACAGCAGGAGATCCATCACGACTAACGGCTCTCGGCGCATTGCTTAGCAACAGCAGCGAGTGCACTTAGCAGACAGCGTCTAGAGGAGGACTACTATAAAAAGCAATAACCTACAGCCGTGTCTATATGTCAACACCTCGTGAGCTTCAGCAGGCGCTCGCTCGGGTCACAGGATCCAGAGATGCTCTGAAACACACTCAGCTCCTCAGAGAACAGAGAGAGCAGTCTTTCTGCAGGAACACACTTTAGGATGCAAGTGCTTTTATTTCCTCTGCTGCGTGTGGTTTTCTTAATTAACTTAAACCCTCTAGTGCTCTTCATAAAAATGTTTTTGATATATATATTTTTTTTTTTACTTCAATCGGTCTTGCTATGTGAACACACACACACACACACACACAAATTGTGGACTTGATTGGAAAAGGTGAAATGGTCCTAAATACTTGTTTGCCTCACGCTAAAAAATGATTGTCAAAAAAAATGAACAAATATATATATATATATATATATATATATATATATATATATATATATATATATATATATATATATATATATATATTGAGGTTTTTTGGATGCAGCCCAAAAAAATAAAAATAAAAAAATGAATTGAAATTGGTTCATTGAAAATTCATTTTAAAAATGACGGTGATGGTGACATAAAATGACCTGTAGTGTGATAAAAGTTTAGACAGGAATAGGAGAAAAAAATAAATATTATATATATTTTATAAATATAATTTTAAAATATTGTATAAAATATTTGATTATTAAAAATAAATAAATAAATAGAAATTAATAAATAAATACATTATATATATATATATATATATATATATAAGAATAATTTTTACATTTTATAAAATATTTCAATTATTTTAAATAAAAGAAATATTAAAATATATATGTTAATTGAATGTACATATTTTATTTATAGAAATAAATGTTTGATATATTTCTTATAAATTAATTAATTAAAGTATATGTTTGTCATTGTTTTTCGATGCGAAATCAAATAATTTCTTATGCCAAACTGGGAGAATAACAAAGTGCGGTAAATAAAAAAAGTGTTTGTGTTGCAAACAAAGGTGTTTATGATTACGATATTCAATTGAAATTATATGATGAATAGCAGCGAACAGGTTTTGTGCAGCTAAAATAAAGGAAAGCATCTGAAACCAGAAGTTAAAAACTCAATCTTATATGTTCAAAATAAAGGTAAATATGTGTGTGGGTCAAATGTCCTCATTAATATAGTTAGCTTTGATTCTGTGGAAACATCAGAGTAAAGTTTATGATCAGTGATTCTGTTAGTCTTCCAGGAGAGGATTCATCAGTGAATCAGACTAAATGACTCTGATAAAGAGCTGTGAATCCCGGCTGCCGTTATATCAGGCTCCATGTTTTCACAGAGCGCATGCATTATTAATAACCTCCTCTATGATGTGTCTATGAACAAAGGCTCTCTGGAACAGATGACCGGCGCTCTCTTGAAAACCAGAGAAACCATGGAAAATCTTCCGAGGCGAGAAGAAGATAAGAACCCAATCAGATAGAAAACATCAAAACACAGATCACAGTAATAAGATGTAATGAGGGGCGGATGGAGGAGCATAAGAAAAATCAATATTCAATATGTACACTATATCATTAAAAACTTTGGGATGTTTTTTGTTTTGTCTTTTTACAGCAAGGACGCATTAAATTGATCGTCAGAAAAGACATTTATAATGTTACAAAAGATTATATTTCAAATAAACGCTGTTCTTTTTAACTTTCTATTCATCAAAGAATCCTGAAAAATAAAACGTATGACGGTTTCCAACATTGATAATAATCATAAATGTCTCTTGAGCATCAAATCCTCATATTAGAGTGATTTCTGAAGGATCATGTGACACTGAAGACTGGAGTAATGATGCTGAACATTCAGCTTTGATCACAGGAATAAATTACACTTTACTATATATTCACATAGAAAACAGATGATTTACATTGGAATATTATTTCACTATTTTACTGTATTTATGATCAAATAAATGCAGCTTTGATGAGCAGAAGAGACTATCAAACACAAACTTCTGAACAGTATTGTGCTTTCATGCTTTGAAATGAATTAAAATGGTGATTATTTCAATTTATTTTTAATCTAGGCATCATTTCAGTCATGAAGCATCATTTGAATTAATTAGTTATCGAAATCAAGTATATTCAAAATGTTTAAAGCAAGAATTAAAAATCTTGTCCAAATAATCGATGCATGTTTTCATATGGTTTTTCACTAAATGAACAAGGAAATAAACATATTTAATCATTTTCATTTATATGCACCAATATTTAATAATTTTTCATTCAATATTTCATTAATCATTCAATATTTAATATGCAATCATTTCATATTTAATCATTATTCAAGAATCAATAAATATTTCATAATTGTTCATGGATCGATAATATTTTATTTGTAATAATTTTCATTTATATGCACCAATATTTCATATTTAGTATTTATTTTATTAATAAATTCATTAATCATTTAATATTTCATTTCTATCCACCAATATTTCAATCATTGTTTTTATTAATCATTTCATATTTATTCATTTTTATTTAAATGCTCCACATATAACAATTCAAACCGCAATATTGACCTAAAGAATTTTTCTAAATGATAACAGAGTTAGTTTGATTCATTTGATAATCAGTTCACAGTGTTTCAGTGAATCAAAACTCTGATTCAATAATTCATTCACATCATAACTCAAACGTTCCACGGAATGAGAGACTATTAAATCATCTCTGTCAGAACGCTCTCGAACTCACGAGACATGAAAGCAGATTAACGAACTTCACGGACCAATAATCACAATGTTCATGACGTCGCTTAATTAATCGTCATATCATGAATATTCAACATGAGTGTGTGTGTGTGTGTGTGTGTGTGTGTGTGTGTGTGTGTGTGTGTGTGTGTGTGTGTGTGTGAGCTCAAGGAAATGGGAAATGAGCTTCACACTGTGATCAATTACCAGAGTCAGTGTGTGAGGCATTAGTAGCGAGAGATGCTTTATCTGCCAACACACACATCCATCACACACTGAGATCTCTCCACAGGAGACTCGCTCGGACAGATGCACGGAGACGGGGTTCAGACTCAGACGGCAGTTCAGCAAACACTGATTCCTTAGAGTGATTCACAGTGATTCTTTAAAAGAACCAACTCAGATTCATTCCTTACGGGGCACAACCTCACGCTTTTAGACTTTCTCAGTCTGTGTAAATCTACTAAGGGTTCAGAGTATTAATTTGTTCACAAGTCTAGTACAATTATGTGGTTTTGTTTCATTAATACGGTGTATAATTGTTTCTTGATTTACCCCGAAAGAATGGAAGTGAACTGTGACAACATGCCCCATAGGTGTGGGTTCAGTGTAACATGGCCAGATATGACAGATTAAAATGTTATCTGATCTAATCAAAAAAATATACAAGACAAACTAAAATATTTTGTCAATAAAATACAATTATTAACTTTTTCATATAAAATAATGCCATTTTTTAATAATAATAAAAAAAATTGAGTTTGACAACAAACACACCGGAAAACACAGCTATACTGCATTGCTCAAAACATAATAATTAATCATTTCTGAACATGGACTCTCAGTCTTTATTCACCTTTTTCTCGTGGTTTCTCAGTAGAATTCATAAAAGTATAGAATATAATATCAAAGTTCTAATATGCTCATTGTAACGCAGTGTGACAACATGCCCCGCCAAACCCGGCGAGTGTTTCTGCTGGTTAGATCAGCATTAAAGAACGATCTCAACTGTTAAATGACAGATTGGAGATTAAAATAATATCAGATTTGTCTAATTTTAAATAAACACAAAAAACAGAGATGAAAAATTAAGAAATGTACTTTTGTGATGGCTAAATAAATGTTCAGTGATATCTTCCAAAGATTTCTGAATTTTGGCGCATTTATTTCCTCTATTTAATGTTGATAACTAGTAAAAACACTAAGTTTCATCATGCTGGCATGTGTGGAAGTATTTAAAGGGGTGGTTGATTATGATTTGACTTTTCTAACTTTAGTTAGTGTGTAATGTTGCTGTTTGAGCATAAACAACATCTGCAAAGTTACAACGCTCAAAGTTCAAAGCAAAGGGAGATATTTGCTTTTAAAGAAATCGCTTTTTAAGGACTACAACAAACGGCTGGTAGAGACTACACCACATTCCTCCCGGGTTAGTGACATCACCAACCCTAGAATTTACATAAACCCCGCCCCTGGGAATGTGAATTATAGATTATCAAGACAGAATATGCTAATCAATGACTAGAAGATAACTACACATCAGCTTCATAAATTCATCAACTAATCATTCAGAAATGTCCTGTTGCTTCTACATGTCGTCACTTCTTCTTGAGTCTCTCCATCATTGTCTGACTCCGGTTTGAACATAAAAGGCTAAAAGTTGTTGAAATGTTCAGTGCATGTGTGTGTGAGGTAAAAGGACACAAGCTGTTGAAGCTCCGCCCCCTGTGCCGGGAGCAGCAGCTCATTTGCATTTAAAGGGACAGATACAAAACGGTGTGTTTTTGCTCACCCTCAGAAAGTGACAACTTTATCATGCTGTATAAAAATATCTGTGGGGTATTTAGAGCTAAAACTTCACACACACTCTGGGGACATCAGAGACTTATTTTACATCTTGTGAAAAGGGCATTATACCACCCCTTTAAAACAAGTGTGTGACAACGAGCCCTGTGTTAGTGTGTGTCACTCCAAATGTATGTGTTTTCTGTGGATCTGAATCTGATCGAGTTACAGGAACACAACAGTCAACACATCTGTCATTGCAGACTGTAACTCATTATATATTCAGCACAGGGCTCACAGACAGAACGAGATCTCACACACATCTGACGCTAAAGCCACGGAGAACATTAATGAGAGAACACACTCCTGTCAGGGGTAAGACTGCGCAGATGAACAGAGAAAACACACACAAGAACCCAGAACAACTCAGAGGAACACGGGAAAATGACACAGAGAAAGTTTAGTTAGTTAGTTTAACTGTTTTGGTTGATTGATTGCATCATCTAAATGCAAATAAAATGAAAAAAATATGTTTTACAATGAGATATGTTGCATATTTAAACACTTTTATGTATTTAAGCGTGCTTGTGTGCGCTCGTGTCGTCACATGTCGGATTAACATTTGTGATTCATCATCATGATTCAGAGCTAAGCACACACACACTACCCGGGTAGAAAACACAAAAAGGACACACATGGACATTTGAGTATTATACACACACACACGAGGGATACAGAAGGACTATTGAGACTTCGTTTTATTTTATTTTATTTTATTCCTGGACTTCACATTCAGCTTTGGACTCAATATGAACCAAATTGTTTTTAATTCATGGTGTTAAGTGGAAACCGTGCAATTGTGTATCCATGTAAATTGTGAAAAATGGTTTACTCAAAGTCTTTGTAATAAAATTGCCGGCTGTTGATTGCTTGAATTTAATTTAGCCCAAACTTCTACTTTTAAATCCTCCTAGAGCCGAACCTAGGCCTTATTTAACCTCTGTTGGGTAAAATACACTGAATGCTTATTCTGTTGTCCCCGTTACACATGCATTTTTTTTTTTTTCATGTAAAAAACTCCTCCAGGATCCTGTAGGAACAGTGTCAGTGTCAGTGATTGATTCAACAGATTCAGACAGAGATCTTCAGCCTCGGCACTGATTTCTGCAGCATCTTTAACTCCTCGTTTAACATGTTGGTGTGAAGCGGCACAGACCAGCTTTAGCTGTGAGAACCACACTCATGTCAAGATCATGTTTCTGTTGCACGCGCTGTAGACACTCGAAGGGTTAACACTGGGTCAGATTCCTGAAAACAATCTGCTTATGAATGCTTCAAAAAGACATCAGTCTAAAACACTGTCATTTACAGCTCTACACACTAAAAAACGTTGGGTTATTTTTTTAACCCAACCGTTGGTTTATGCATGTTGGGTCATTATGTTGGGTTATCTTAAAATTTATTGGGTCATTTGTTTATGTTGTTGGTTTATTTTTAGTTATAACCCAACAGTTGGGTTAAATACGTTCGCTGGGAAGGTGCTATACCAACCCATAGTTGGGTTATTCGTTGGGTTATTTTTAACCCAACATTTTTAAGTGAGTAGCAGGAAGATCATTTCTGAAAACATAACTGAAATATACACAAATAAATCAAATCAAACTGAAATCAGAATCGTATTGAATCAAAAGCATGTGAATTAGAATGGAACCAATAAAGAATTTAATTTCAATGCACGCAAAATAGCAGCGAAAACAATCTGCAATCCACACAATATCTACAGTAAACAGAAAGGACATGAGGGTCAGAACTTACAAGACTTATACATATTCAAAAGTTTGGGGTCACTATACGATTATTTTTGTATTTTATTTTTAAATAAATTAATACTTTTATCCATCAAGACCTAAATTAATCAAATGTGACATTTATAATGTTACAAAAGATTCTATTTCGAATAAATGCTGTTCTTTTGAACTTTCTATTCATCAAAGAATCATGAAAACTTGAACTGTTTTCAATATTAATAATAATCATAAATGTTTCTTGATCATCAAATCATCATATTAGAGTGATTTCTGAAGGATCATGTGACACTGAAGACTGGAGTAATGATGCTGAAAATACAGCTTTGATCACAGGAATAAATTACACTTTACTATATATTCACATAGAAAATGGCTGATTTACATTTTAATAATATTACACAATTTACTACATTTTTGATCAAGTAAATGCAGCCTTGCTGAGCAGAAGAGACTTATTTTAGAAACATTAAAACATCGTAATGATTCCCAACTTGTGAACAGTAGTGTTCGTCAAGCAAAGTTTGAGAGTTCTTCACAATGAAAGCTCTCTCTCTCTCTCTCTCTCTCTCTCTCTCTCTCTCTCTCTCTCTCTCTCTCTCTCTCTCTGTCTCTCTCTCTCTCTCTCTCTCTCTCTGTCTCTCTGTCTCTCTCTCTCTCTCTCTCTCTGTCTCTCTCTCTCTCTCTCTCCTCTCTCTCTCTCTCTCTGTCTCTTTGATCTCTCTCTCTCTCTCTCAGGTTAAATGTACCCTAGGCTATGTAAAAAAAAATAGAAGTGGGTCAGACGCACAAATAACATGCAAGACAGGTGAAATGTAAAGCCTAAATATGTCTCAGTCCACATGAGTCAGATGTCGTGTCTTCATGTCTAGTAATCACTGGCGTCTGGTTCACACACACACACACACACACACACACACACACACACACGGGTGAGCTGGTCAGAGAGGATTCGATCTGGTCTATTCTCAGCTGTTTCAATCACTCAACAACACGCTTAAAGTTGGCATGAAATGGAAGTTGCGCTGGTCTTTTCTCTTCTATTGTGTCGTATATCCGACTGAAATGCTTCTAGAACAAGAACAAATGTGGGCGGGGCTTGATTTTGTCTGTGGGGAATTGATTGGATGGTTGTGGTTTGTTATTGGTGGATCTCACGTGATTAACAGGTTGCTCCGCCCTCATTGATTTAATCACAGTTAGAATGACTTTAAACATTTATTCATTTAGCAAACTCTTCAAATTGACTGTAAATTACACATTTTGAGAAATCTAAAAGTGCTAAATGTCATATGGAGTGAGTCTACAGACTTTAAAAGGACAAAACAATTTATTCTGAATGAGAAAAGGACGAGGCTTTCAAACGCACATGATGATGAATCAGTTCACAGACTGGTAAACTCTAACCTTGTTAGGAATAAAATTATTTCATCACTTCAGATGAAGTAACGAAAGCATCCTGCAGCGACTCGATATATTGAAATGTTAAGCGTTGATGTGGACTTTAGTCTCAGTATATGTCAGACTGAATTAACCCTGAATTCTCCTGCTGTTCATTTACTACGGTGAGACTGTAAACAGTTTTTGTTCGAGTTCCTTTCCTTTGATCAGTGAGGCGGGAAAATCCTTTAACGCTCCTCAAACGTGTAGCGTCTCGTCCAGGATTCAGATGGATGTCAAAGACACACACACACACGTTACAGGTGAAGCACTGCCGCCCATTCCTCATGTGTCACACGAGTTCAGACCTGCTTTAAGAAATGACCAGCTGACAAAAATATGTTCCAAGAACGTATAAAAGTGCTATTTCCGAATGTTTCAAAATGTCCAGTTTTTAAATGTTTAAAAAATGTTGTTCTGCAAACTTTAAGCGAACATTCCATTTTAGAATTTAACATTATGAGAATGTTACTTTTGAATGTTCTTTGAACATTCCGAAACAAGTAGTAACATTTAAAAAAAAAAGTTTCAGGTTAAAAAAAAAAAAAGTTCCATGAACGATGTACAAATGTTTTTAGAACATTATTAAAGACCAGAAAACTTTGAACAAATGCTTTATTATTGTTAGTGGAAGAACGTTTGTTCACAACTTTGAGAGAACCTTGCCAGAACTTTCTAAGAACGTTCCATATATTAGACGGTTTATTGTCACTGTGAGATATTTATCTGTTTATTTAACTATAAACACTATATTTAACTGTTACACAGCGACAGGAAAGAGGAGAGACGTTAACACACATGCAGCATAGATTCATTCACAAAAACACAACAACAAAGACAATCCAAACTGGGAACAAGAACGCAACAGCTTTACAAAGAAGTGTAAAAACACCAACAGATGAAAGACAGGGAAACAAAGGGCTAATGAGGAACAGGTGTGAACAATTCATCACTATGGAAACGACTGAGGTTAACTATAGATACAAACGGAATCAAGAAACAAAAACTGCAGAAATAATGGGAACAAGAACTAGAGCTGTAATCGGGCCTTAAAAGTTCGGCCCGAAAAGGCCCGAGCCCGACAGAGTTTGGCCCGAGCCCGACAAGTACATTTTGATTGACAGCTTTTTAAAAGCCCGAACCCGTTTACAGCCCGACTGTCCAAAAGGCCGTCTATCAGCAGTGATAAGAGTGTCGGAGAATAGCGCGGACACGCGCTTCACACCGCGAGCCGGCACACGCACCACTCGGCGGAAAAGGGAGAGAAAGAAAAAAAGAGACTGCGCCGCACGCACACAGCACCTTTGTCTTTCGTAAAAAAAGGAGTAATTTATACATTTTTAACATCATTTATTCATGACTAACGGAGGCTAGAGGCCACTTGGAAGTTGGAACAAAGAAATAAAATAAGTCCTCCAGAGACCAGCCTCCGTTTCACCTCCTCAAGATTCATTTTCACGCTAATCTAAACACATCACCTGACCGCTCATTTACCACGCAACCCGAAGCGCGAGCCCGAGCCCGGCCCGAGCCCGTGTAAAATAATAGAAATTAAGACCGAACCCGACCAAACCCGTCGGGTCCCGTCGGGTTCGGGCAAAGATCTTCAGCTCTAACAAGAACACACTTCAAACCAAAAGTCCATTTATCAAACCCAAGAAACATGTAATAAAACAGGTCAAACACTGAATTTCAAGACTTTGACCTCTCTAATGATGTACAGTATAAGCATGTTGAGATTAAATACATAGTTAATACTTTATTTACAATGAAAAAAAATATTTTGATTTAGAAATTGCTAGTAAATTTGGCAATTACAAAAAAGGGCACGTAACACATTGAATTTTTTTTTTTACAGTGTATAAAAAAAAAAAGTGTGTCACTGATGCTCCAGCGCACAGTTAAAATCTGAATTAGAGGTGCCATAACTGATAACAACATCAGTTTTAAACTTTTACAAATACTGATATCTAGAGAGCCTGATTATTTTCAAATATTAATTTCAAATGAGGGAAATCTCCCGCTCTGTACGGATCATATAATTCACTTTAAGAGCATCTGAACTTTTTCCTGGCCATAAATGAGGATATTCTTTCCTCCGGCGCACACACTCGCGACGTCACACACAAACACCTCATTATGTGATTAATAAGCGGCTGATTCTGAGGACGTGGATAAGGTCATGGAGCAGTGGGATTCGAGCAGCGTGAGACGGATCTGACTCCCGCTGAGTTTAACGTGTCTAATGGGATGATAACGTGACGTATGAAGACTGCCTGCCATGCTCTATCTTATATTACTTCTGTGCATGAGACACTTTTATATTATTAAAAGACTCATATTTGTATCTGCCAGTGTGACCACAGCTGAAGAAAACATTCCTGCTTCATCAGGAATGGGAGAAAATCACAATCTTTGACAGTATTAACCCTGTACAACCCTATAATTAACCCTATAAACCCTTTAAAACTTAGTTTGCACACAATCTCCTACAGTCGTTCTGTCGTCTGATTGATAGTTTAGAATTTTTTATGGAGTAAAAGTCTTTTCTCCTTCAGCTCGTCTTTTTGCATGTCAAATCTGCACTGATTATATGTAAGAAAAACTTTGATATTGTTAGTAATATTTCAGCTGGACTGAAGCGACTGAGGTTTACTTGATTATCCTTATAATATATTTATTATAAAAATCATGAGTATCAAATATGATCATCAGGCTTTTGAGGACGGTTTATTTGATCATCTCTCAATCATCATTGTATTGCATTATATGTTTTAAAACTATAGAGCTTTGATCATAAAACTAAGCATTAAAAATAAATGACATATTATTGGCAGATTTTTAAATGCATTTTATGTATCTGCTATACTGTTATGAAGATCTCATTGTTTTACATTACAAGTATCAGAATTTCATCTTACTTTTTATATATTTATAAATGTGTATATATATATATATATATATATATATATATATATATATATATATATATATATATATATATATATATATATATATTTGCACAGTTTGGGCCTTTTTTTCCTGCATATTCTAACTATATCATGCTATATGATCCAGAAAAGCCTGATGTATCAAATATGACACTCAACAACAATAAAAACATGCAAACTTTTTTTCGTTTTAAGGCTAAATAAAGTGTTCCATTTACATGGTTAATTATTAATAATAATGTATATGCATAAAAAAAAAACATTACACACCTATAGATAAAGCATAATCAAACATTATGCATAAAGAATATGTATATTTAAAGTGAATAAATGTGGGGCACAACATATTGATTATTCATCATCCAGTTGCACAAAAACCCTTAATTAGTTGATCTGTAACGAAGCGCTCATCACTACTTATCAAATATTCAAAAGCATCAAGAATCGGACACTGAGCTGCACTTTCCCACAGTTAGGAATTCAGTTGTCAGTAGTTATTAGTACTCATAACCGTTACATAAGCTCTCAGTCCTCCAGAACTATCAGAGGTTAATTAGTCCTCGGCTGAACGCGTTAGAGGTTGAGTTTAATGAGAAGCGTTCAGACTATTTTCAGATCGAGTGTCTGTTTGGCTCTTGACGTTGTTCATGTTCCTATTGTGAGCCGATCCAGCTGTGTTCCAGTTAAAGGAGTAGGTCACTTCAGAACTAAAATTTCCTGATAATTTACTCTCCCCCACATCATCCGAGATATCCATGTCTTTCTTTCTTCAGCCGAAAAGAAATGAAGGTTTTTGAGGAAAACATTCCAGGATTTTTCTCCATATAGTGACTTCAATGGGGTCCAACGGGTTGAAGGTCCAAATGTGAGTTTCAGTGCAGCTTCAAAGTCTCGACACGATCCAGCCGAGGAATAAGAGTCTCATCTAGACACACCAGCGGACATTTTATAACAAAATAAACATTTATAAACTTTTTAACCACTAATGCTGGTCTTGCACTAGCTGTGATGCGACACACATTACGTAATCACGTTGAAAGGTCACGCAAGTTCTGGTTCAGAAATGTAGAGTAGAGTGAAAAAGTCCATCTCATTTTCTCCTCCAACTTCAAAATCGTCCGACATCGATGGTTAACTTTGTATTTATTTTTGTAAATGGCGTTTGTCTTAGTCTTTGCATGTTCTCTTTGTAAACACTAGATCTGTTCTTACACCTACGTCACGCTTGACCTTTCAACGTGATTACGTAATGTGTGTCGCATCACAGCTAGTGCAAGACCAGCATTAGTGGTTAAAAAGTTTATAAATGTTTATTTTGTTATAAAATGTCCGCTGGTTTGTCTAGATGAGACTCTTATTCCTCGGCTGGATCGTGTCGAGACTTTGAAGCTGCACTGAAACTCACATCTGGACCTTCGACCCGTTGGACCCCATTGAAGACACTATATGGAGGAAAATCCTGGAACGATTTCCTCAAAAACCTTCATTTCTTTTCGACTGAAAAAAGAAAGTCATGAATATCTCGGATGATGTGGGGGAGAGTAAATTATAATTCTAAAGTGAACTTATCCTTTAAAGGGGTGGTTGATCATGATTGCACATTTCTAACTTTAGTTAGTGTGTAAGGGACTGTAGTGTGTTTTAAGGACTACAACAAACGGCTGGTAGAGACTACACCACATTCCTCCCGGGTTAGTGACATCACCAACCCTAAAATTTACATAAACCCCGCCCCCTGAACATGATTTATAGATTATCATGACAGAATATGCTAATCAATGACTAGAAGATAACTACACATAAGCTTCATAAACTCATCAACTAACCACTCAGAAATGTTGCTTCTACATGTTGTCACTTCTTCTTGAGTCTCTCCATCATTGTCTGACTCCGGTTTGAACATAAAAGGCTAAAAGTTTTAGAAATTTTCAGGACACGAGCTCTTGAAGCTCCGCCCCCTGTGCCGGGAGCAGCAGCTCATTTGCATTTAAAGGGACAGACACAAAAACGGTGCGTTTTTGCTCACCCTCAAAAAGTGACAATTTTAACATGCTATATAAAAATATCTGTGGGGTATTTTGAGCTAAAACTTCACACACACACACTCATCAGAGACTTATTTTAAAGAGACCCCTTTAACACACACAACAGAGAGAGAACAACTTATTTACTCACCACCTTGTTCCAAACCTGAGTTTCTTTCTTCTGCTGAACACAAAAGAAGATATTTTGAAGAATGTCAGAAACCAAACAGTTGTGGGGCGCCACTGACTTTCAGAATATTTTTTTCCATAAAGTCAAGTGGGATCCATCGACTGTCTGGTTACCAACATTCTTCAAAATTTCTTATTTTAATGTTCAGCAGAAGAAAGAAACTCATTCAGATTTAGAACAACCCGAGGGAGAGTAAATAATGACAGAATATTCCTTTAAAGAGGACAAATTGAACAGAATATATGCATTTTAAACATTATGTTCTTCGTCCATGCAATAAATGCCCGTCCCTGAATGAGCGCGGTTAAATATATCTCATCTGTGCCCTAAAAGAGAGATCTGTGAAAGCACAAACACAAAGCGTCCCGATCGCCCTCATTCCTCCCTCTCTGAGACACCCAGAATGCACTGGGGCTGTCGGGTCAAACATTCCTTCACATGTCTTTACGGTTCTCTGAGGAGAGACAAAACACTTTAAGACGGTTTCAGCTTCAACATCATTTCACCCAGATTTACACAGACACTGATTTCAGAAGAGTGTTGGGAGGGTTTATCTGGCATTATCACACACACTCTCCACACACACAATTGTCATTTCAATATTTTAACTCACAGATAACAAAAATATGTTCTAAGAACATTTTGCTAACATTCCCATTAAGTTATAAAATGTTATTTCGGACAAAATGTCCAAATGTTTTTTATTGGTTATGCGAACATTCTATTCTGCAAACATTATGAGAATGTTACTTTTCAGTGTTCTCTGAACATTCCAAAACAAGTAATATTTAAAAACAAAAAATAGACGACGATACATGCATGTTTCATGAATAAATTATAAATGTTTTTGTGCTATAGTTGAGAACATTATTACAGACTAGACAACTTCAAACAAACATTCTATTAATGTTCCTGAAAGAACATATGTTCATAACTTCTGAGCGTACCGTTGTCTGGACTAACTGACAATGTTTCAGGGTTTATTTGGCATTAATACACACTCTCACACACACATTTCAATATTTTGACTCACAGCTAACAAAAATATGTTCTAAACATTATAACATTTTGCTAACATTCCCATTAAGTTATAAAATGGTATTTCAAAATTTTCTCCTAAACTTCCAAACGTCCTGTTTTTAATATTTTTTAAATGTTTTTTTTTTTTTTTTTTTTTTACTGGTTATGCGAACATTTTTACATTCTATTAACTTTGAATGTTCTCTGAACTATCCAAGTAACATTTAATTAAGCAATAAGCCCCTTGAAGCCGTGCTTTACAGTGGATTTAGAACAGCTAAGGGGCGCCGTTAGCTACTGAGTGCCTAAAACCCCCTTAGCTGTTCTAAATCTACTGTAAAACACGGCTTCAAGGGGCTTATTGCTTTTATAAAGCGGTTACTCCATAAAAATATAAATTTTAATATTAATTTTATACATAAAATAAACACCAGCAACAAAAAGTATGTAAGGGATAATGTAGAGCGAGGCGGTTGTTATAGCGAATACAACCCCGACAGGCTGATCAGGACCCTGACGCGAAGCGGAGGGATCTTGAATCAGCCTGAAGGGGTTGTATTCGCTATAATAACCGCCTCGCTCTACATTATCCCGCTTATTACATGGCTACCTACCAAATAAATCAATAATTTGACACAAAATATTGATTTAAAAAGGAGTTTATTGATTTAAAAACGATTGTATTGCTTCCGCTAAAGAAAATAGTCCGTTCTGTCTCTACGGTTAGAATCCTGCGTCCATAGCAACGCTCTGTTTTTCATGGCAACGGTGTGTTATACTTAGCAGCGTCTGTTATCAAGAAATAACACACCGCATTCTACATTAGAATTCAACCAAGCCATGTAATAAAACGTTATAACCAAGCGGCAACCTCCCTGTCTCTCTCTTGAAACCAACACAGAAATGAATTAAACGACAATTCATCGACTGGCGTTTGAGGCTGGGTGCAAAAGTGAGTCAAATCTGCATCTCCCCCATGTTGAAATGCCCAACTTTACAGCAGAAAAACACACGTTTACAGCCTGGAGCAAAAAGTGGTTTTGGTCTATACAGCTAATTCTGCCCTTCATGACAACTGTGAGGGGGGTGAATTTTTTTATAACTCATCCGTTTAAATTATATTAAGCCTTACATTTCTGCATAATTAAGGGTGTCCACTTTAAAAGTGACGGGTGGATTCCCACTGCTGTGGTCATTAGTCATCATTAGCCGTTTGTCTGCTGTCTGTTAGCCGTCACGTTACCTCAGCTCGCTGTCTGACTGTAAAAATAAATAAATTCGGGAGTGATGCGCTGCCAAGATGGCGACGGTCGGCCACGCCCACTTTAGGCTTCAAAAACGGTCTTCAGAAACCTACGGGTGACGTCACGGACACTACGTCCATATTTTCTTACAGACTATGGTTATAACACATTTAGCCTATTCCTCCGCCAAGCAATGTAGTTCCAAAGAGGTTGCTAAGCAACACATGCAGCAACAAAGAATCACAGTTGCGCAGTAACACTAGTGTAATGCGGTCACAGGTGTGTGTTTGTGGAGTAACACTAGTGTAATGCGGCCACAGGTGTGTGTTTGTGGAGTAACACTAGTGTAATGCGGTAACAGGTGTGTGTTTGTGGAGTAACACTAGTGTAATGCGGTCACAGGTGTGTGTTTGTTGAGTAACACTAGTGTAATGCGGTCACAGGTGTGTGTTTGTGGAGTAACACTAGTGTAATGCGGTCACAGGTGTGTGTTTGTGGAGTAACACTAGTGTAATGCAGTAACAGGTGTGTGTTTGTGGAGTAACACTAGTGTAATGCAGTAACAGGTGTGTGTTTGTGAAGTAACACTAGTGTAATGCGGTCACAGGTGTGTGTTTGTGGAGTAACACTAGTGTAATGCGGTCACAGGTGTGTGTTTGTTGAGTAACACTAGTGTAATGCGGTCACAGGTGTGTGTTTGTGGAGTAACACTAGTGTAATGCGGTCACAGGTGTGTGTTTGTTGAGTAACACTAGTGTAATGCGGTCACAGGTGTGTGTTTGTTGAGTAACACTAGTGTAATGCGGTCACAGGTGTGTGTGTGTGTGTGTTGAGTAACACTAGTGTAATGCGGTCACAGGTGTGTGTTTGTGGAGTAATTTACAATGGCTTCGAACGTGGCTCAACCAATCAGAATCAAGGACCGGAACTATCTGTTTTATAAAAAAAATGTTAGATGGTTTCATGAACAAATTATAAATAATGTTTTTATGCTAACGCTTTGAGAACATTATTACAGACTAGATAACTTCAAACAAACATTATATTAACGTTACTGAAACAACATTCATAACTTTGCCAGAGCATTCCCTGTTAGCTGGACTAACTGATGATGCTTTTAACAACCAATAAGCGTGCAGCACTTCCAGCTCTGTTAAATACATCTTTCAATGATTTCCCCCAAATTTCTTAAAAAAAAAAAAAAACATAAAGATGCCATTGCCTGACAATACCGAATCAGAACGCAAAAGCAGTTTTCCTATAATTTCTCTCAGATTGTCATCAGAACTGGTCAAATAAATGAAGCTTGACCCTGATCTGGCTGTTTCTGTCTCGATTATAAGGCCTGATTCTGTTATGACTGACACAGATACAGTAACACACACCAGACCAACAACAACTCCAGCACTGGTTTCCACCAAAATATGAAGCAGCACAACCGCTTTCAATATTAATAATAATCATAAATGTTTCTTGAGCATCAAATCATCATATTAGAGTGATTTCTGAAGGATCATGTGACACTGAAGACTGGAGTAATGATGCTGAAAATTCAGCTTTGATCAAATTACACTTTACTATATATTCACATAGAAAACAGCTGATTTAAATCGTACAAATATTTCACAATTGTACTGTATTTTTGATCATAAAAATGCAGCCTTGGTGAGCAGAAGAGACTTTTAATGTATTAAAAAACAAGAATTGTGCCATGTTTTGATTTCATGGTGACTTTAAAGAGATGTTTTTTTCTTTGCTGCGGCTCAGAGGGAGAACGTGACGCCTGGACTGCCCGTCAGACGGAGTGAATGATGGGAAATGAGCATCGGCAGAGATTTCATTATGTGGAGAAGTGAGCAGGTAATCTGCAGATCAGCTTTTGTCTGGCGTCTCTCTCAGCTCCTCTGAACACTCCACACAAAAGCCCTAAACGCCAGCATTCGCTCGATGCGCTGCTAATCATTCCCTCATTCAGAGAGAGCGAGCGGTCAGACCAGCACTGAGAGAACACTGATTAATACACACGCTGGAAGAAACGTACATGGTAAAGACACATTTAAACACAGTAAATATGGTAAACGCTCATCAAATGCACAAAAAACATCATCAAATTATCCAAAATATTTAATAAGTCACAGTTAATTATATATATATATATATATATAGCGCTTTATATAAAGTTTCAAAACAGCTTCACAGTAAAAAACAGGAAAATATCAGTGTTAATATCCGTATGAAACAGGGTTATTATCATTATCTAAAACTAAAACCAGAAGAAAAAAATAATTCTGTTAACTGAAATAAAATAATAAAAAATTTGACCCTGGACCACAAAACCAGTCACATGGGTCAGTTTTTGGAAATTGAGATGTATACATCACATGAAATCTGGATAAATAAGCTTTCCATTGATGTGTGGTTTCATAGGATATGACAATATTTGGTCGAGATACAACTATTGTAAATCTGGAATCTGAGGATGCAAAAAAATTGAAACATTGAGAAAATCTCCTTTTAAAGTTGTTCATTTATGTTTGCGATTGTGCAGCATTCACTCACAGAAATAAATGTTTTATATATTTACGGTAGGAAATTTACTAAATATCTTCATGGAACATGATCTTTACTTAATATCCTCATGATTTTTCATACAATGTATTGCTGGATATTGATAAACCAGTGCGACTCGTGACTGGTGACGTGATCCAGGGTCACAAATAATGAAATAAAATACCAATCAAATAGTTGCCAATGCAACATTTTTCCTTTTCATTTAGTTTAACAAAGTTTAATAAAAACTAATAGCATCTCAATGATACTACAATTTCACAAAATCATAACACTCTAAAAAGACAATAGTGTCATTATTCAGTTCAGCTCAATAACTATGGTCTTCTGTAAACGCTGAAATCAACTTTCATAATTGATGAACTTTACAGTTACTGAACTGAATAATGACACTTTTTACAGCAGAATTTGTCTCATATTTGATTCTGTTATTTGCCTGTTTATTACTGTGAAGCTGCTTTGAAACAATCTGTATCTAGAAAGCGTTGCAGAAATAAAGCTGACTTGACACCACTGATTTTGAACATCATCATCATCATCTTCATCTTCATCTTCATCACCCGAGAGTGAAGATCATCACAATGACCGATGCGTTCTCTCTGTAGCCCCATTACATTTGAGATGGTTCAGATCATCGTGATGTAGCCGCCATCTGGACACACACACACACACACACACACACACAGAGTCAGGTTTGGGTTTCCCTGAGGATCTCTCGCTCCAGATGGCACAACGGGACGGGGCGAGAGACTATCACTGGACACCTCCAGATTGGAGGAACAGATGG
This sequence comes from Squalius cephalus, assembly GCA_022829025.1. Taxonomy (NCBI): domain Eukaryota; kingdom Metazoa; phylum Chordata; class Actinopteri; order Cypriniformes; family Leuciscidae; genus Squalius; species Squalius cephalus. The sequence continues at coordinate 2,185,319 of CM040799.1, forward strand.
ACCCAGATCTGCTCAGACTGGACACCTGAAGAACCAACAGCAGTTCCACACCAGCAAACACACACGTCCCACTGAAAGCAGATCCTTCAGCATCACACACACTCTTTCATGGGGTTCATCTGGCGCTCATTTAGGCTAAGACTCTATATTCTGGCCCTCCGTTCACACTGAGACGGGGTTTTATCCTGCTAAAGATGAGCGGATAAATATGAAAAAGCCATTTTCGCATTGTAGTTTGAACCGAGATGACAGGTATTCCAAAATGATGATGCATGTGTCATGTGACACATATTGTATCCATATAGATAGACAGACAGATAAAGAGATCAACAGACAGACAGATAGATCGATTTATGCTTTATACAATACAGATTTTGTTGGGATTATTATCGTTAACTAAAACGAAACCCATAAAAACAAACATTTTCTGTCACACTTTAGTTTAGGGTCCAATTCTCACTATTAACTACGACTTTTGCCTCAATAAACTCCTAAATTCTTCTTATTAATACTAAGTAAGGTAGTTGTTAAATTTAGGGATTGGGTGATTAAGGGGTGTAGATTATGATTATGCAGAATAAGGCATTAATATGTGCTTTATAAGTACTAATAAACAGCCAATATTCTAGTAATATGCATGTTAATAAGCAACTAGTTTATAGTGAGAATTGGACCCTAAACTAAAGTGTCACCGCATTTTCATTACTGGGAATAAAATAAATATTAATCATTATTAATAAACAAATTTCAGCTATTTGTCAAGGCAACATTTCTCATAATTTAGTTTAATTGGAAGTACTAAAATAACTCAAACTAAAAAAAATACTCTATATACACATTAAAAATGACTTTTTATTTACTGTAGTGCGGACCATGAAAAAAGAGGCATTTTAAAACGATAATGAAAGTTTAGTCATGTGATGCATATTGTGTTTGTACTGGCATAAATAACTTGTTTGAGCAATATCAGTCTGCGTATCATCTATTTCACAGCACAGAGACTGCACTTATTAAAGCTACCAATGATTTGTTGATGCCTGCCGATTTTGGACTTTTATCAATACTCATTCTTCTTGATTTAAAGTCCTCCTGTACTCAATCATTTTATCCCTTAAAACTCATTTTGATCACCAAAATGACATATTGAAAAAATTTTTCCTTGAAAAAAAATGTCATGCCTTAATGTAACCCGACACCCTCGCCTCATTTAGTATACGCGGGTCTATGAATATGCAAATGAGCCCCGCCTCCACTCACTCACTCAGCTCAGAGATCCACTCGTTGACGATAACACGTTGATCTGACTGGTTACAAGGTAGTTTGTGACATGGTTTGTCTTAAAGCATATTAAAAACACCACATAGACATATAAACAACATTAAAACTTGATTTTCAACACGGGGACTTTAAGTGCAGCTTTTGACACAATTTATTGGGTAGAATGATTTCTATTCATCACTGGTATTCCCTTTGCCTGGTTTAGATCCTATTTATCAGGACACAGTTCAAATTAAAAGTTTCAGATCACGTAAATCTCAAATTATTAGTGGTGTGCCTCAGGGCTCAGTCTTGGGCCCTTTTGCCTTTAGGTCACATTTTCTGTAAATCCGGTATAAATTTTCATTTTTATGCTGATGACACCCATCTGTCTTCAAAGCCTAATACCATCTTCCTCTCTTTGGCTGGTTTCTCTGAAATTAAATCATGGTTTTCATGAAATTTTACAGTGAGAAACTGAGATCCAATTCTTCCCTTCAGGTTAAGAGTCTGGGTGTCATCTTGACAGTACTTTACCGTTGTAAATAACACTACATGGTCAGCATATAATCATCTGCAAAATATAAATATTAATGTTCCCTGGCCATCTCTGACAGCTAATATTACTGCTGTCCTTGAACATGCATTAGTTACATCTCGTATTGATTATTGTAAATCTCTTCTCTCTCAGTGGTGTTTCACAAAAGCTTCTTCATAATCTTCAAATGGTCCAGAATTCATTAGCCCAGATTTATTCATCATTCCATCGGCTTCCAGTTACAGTAAATACCGGGTTCAATTTAACCAGATTTTTCTTTTCACTTATAAGGCTCTTCATAATCTAAGAGCTTAAGAGTCTCTGGAATACATTGCCTCAAGACATACATAATAGTTCAAGCCTTTCAATTTTTAAGTCACATCTAAAAACCCTTTATTCTTTAAATATCCTATTCTATTTGATATAGCTTCATTTATTGCTTATGATTTTTATTATTTGTAAGGGTGTCCTTGAGTGTCTTGAAAGGCACCCATCAATACAATTATTATCATCATCATTGCACCTGCTATTTACTTTTATAATGTTGTTAAACATAAATGTTACTTTGTATAATATTCATATTACAGTCCTGCAAAGATACATAATTCTGTTTTAGACCAAACATGAAATAGAAATTAAGTCGATCATTTGATAAACTGATCCTGCCATTCGAATAGCATAGGAACTTTATTATATCGGTTCTCTCTGTATCATCTCAGTGAGCTGTTATTACATGTTACGCATGCGCAGTAAGTGTTTTGCTAAGCAACTTTTGGTGTTTTGAAATGAAATCGCCGTTTTGTATCTGGATTAATGTGGACGAAGCCTTATAATAACTCTGTAATAACTCGTATAATTGTTCTGAGTATAAAAGGACGTCAAGGGCCTGCGATTATAATGATGTATTTAAAGAAATGTTTTAAAGACTCGGTTCATCTACACCTGCAGGACTGGAGTCATCCAAGACGTTCATTAGAATAAAATGTGTTTGTGAAGTGATCAGATATGAATCGATCGAATCCCTCGAGCTGCAGGTCTTTTATGGACTGAATAAATGTTTCTTCAGGAGACTTTCTAAAGGAAATGCTTCGCCCGGTTATTGATTTTACCATGACGCCTTTTATTGCCACTGTGACATGAATGATTCCAGCGCTGAACTATCCGGCTCTCCTGAACCCAGCAAAACCAGTAAAGCTGCCAGTCACGGGACAGACGGACGGTTTTTGACAACATGGAAAAAACAGCAAAGAAATACTAAAGGAATAGTTCACACAAAAATGAAAAGCAATAATGATAACAATAATAAATAATAGCAATAACAATAATACATTAATTTGTGTTGTGTATATAAATGTTTTGCTGAAAATGATTAATAATCATACATTAATTTGTGTTGTATATAAATGTTTTTGCAGAAAATTATTATAGCAATAATGATAATAATAATAATAATAATAATAATAATACATTAATTTGTGTTGTATATAAATGTTTTTGCTGAAAATTATTATTATATAAATAATAATAATAATAATAATACATTAATTTGCATTGCATATAAATGTTTTTGCTGAAAATTATTATTATAGCAATAATAATAATAAATTAATTTGCATTGTATATAAAGGTTTTGCTGAAAACTATTTACAATAAAAACAATAATACAATAAAAACAAATCACAATAAATTAATTTGCGTTGTATATAAATGTTTTGCTGTAAATTAATAATAATAATAACAATAATAATAAATTAATTTGCGTTGAATATAAATGTTTTGCTGAAAATTATTAATAATAATACATTAATTTGTGTTGTATATAAATGTTTTTGCAGAAAATTATTATAGCAATAATAATAATAATAATAATAATAATACATTAATTTGTGTTGTATATAAATGTTTTTGGTGAAAATTATTATAGAAATAATAATACTAATACTAATAATAATAATAATAATACATTAATTTGCGTTGTATATAAATGTTTTTGCTGAGAATTATTATTATAGCAATAATAATAATACATTAATTTGCATTGTTTATAAAGGTTTTGCTGAAAACTATTTACAATAAAAACAATAATACAATAAAAACAAATCACAATAAATTAATTTGCGTTGTATATAAATGTTTTGCTGTAAATTAATAGTAATAATAAATTCGCGTTTATACATATATTTTAGCTGGAATTATCATTATTATTATTAAAATGGATTATTATTGTTAATATAAATATATTTTTGTTGTATAATTTTTAGTTTTGCTGGAAATTATTTAATTAATATTATTATTAATGCAAGTAGAAGTGTAGCAATAATAATACTTATTATTATTAATAGTACTATAGAAATAATAAATGAATAAAATGTGTATGTGTAAAAATATGAACTATAACTCCAACTGCTAAACTGCTAAAATGAACAAATATGCAGCATCATGAGCATGAGTGTGTGATTTCTCTGTAATGGACAGTGCAGTGAGTGTGTGATGAACGCCTGCGCTGATATAAAGCGGTTTAACCATGTTTAAACACTTAAAGAATTAATTAGAGGTGTTAATAACTCACGCCACAGCCAAATAAAGCGTAATTGCATGTGTCTGTCAGTGAAGGTTTACTGAGGACAGCACTTCACTGGAGTGGAGATTACAGTTCTCACTCATTACTGCAAAACCATACAAACCATCCGCTTTAGTGGCTTACAGTCACATATTATAACCAGAGTAACATTATAAATCTATCATATACTAGTTATTTTTGCTGGAAATTCAACTATAAAGCATACAGATATATATTAAATAAACATGTTTTTTTTATATATCTATATAAATTAATATCTACTATAGTGAAAACAGTAAAGCAAAATATCAATATTGTAATTCAGTTTTAATGCATTCTGGGAAATGCAAGTTCATTGAAAAAAAAATGGCATGGGTAAACATTGCTTTTCTAGTTAAAAATTATTATTATATACAACTGTTCAAAAGTTGGGGGTAGATAAGATTTTTCTCTCTTATATTCACTAAGGCTGCATTTATTTGATCATAAATACAGTAAAATTGTAACAATATTATTAGAATATAAAAAAGCTGTTTTCTATGTGAATATATAGTCAAATGTAATTTATTCCTGTGATCAAAGCTGAATTTTCAGCATCATTACTCCAGTCTTCAGTGTCACATGATCCTTCAGAAATCACTCTAATATGATGATTTGATGCTCAAGAAATATTTTAAATTCAGCTTTGATCACAGGAATAAATTATATTTTAAAATACATTTGCATAGAAAACCGCTATTTTAAATTGTAATAATATTTCACTGTTTTTACTGTATTTTTGATCAAATAAATGCAGCCTTAGTGAGCAGAAGAAACCTCTTTTTTTTCTTTTTAAATAGAACTAAAGTTTGGAATCATTTCTTCCTTAAATACATTAAAATGTAAATTTGCTGTTTGACATCTTGGATCAGCTTCGGTTCAAATTCAGGAGTTTTCATCCAGCTCTCTGAAAGAAATGTGAAGAAAACCCACAACTGGATGCATTTACAGTGTCTTCTGGTAAACTGCCTTAACAAATGCAGAACAGCTGTTAATGACTGATCTGTTAATTCAGCATGATGATATTTCATAGCAGAAATCACATTAATAATGCGCTCTGAGCACAAACACACAGGATGGTTCTGATTCTCTGATTCACATCTCTATCAGTCTTCATGTGTCCTTCGTCTCCTCCTGAATAAAGTGCAGCCTTCACTCTCGTCTCGCTCTCATTACTTACACAAAGACGGCCGATAGGAGAGTTTCTGACGAGTGAATGAGGTTTGATTAATGATAAAGTCAGAGCGCGGTCACGACTCTGGTCTAATACACACTCTCTCGCTCTACAAAACCTGCCGGGGTCTAAACACCCGTGATAATGCAGAGCTGAGACTGCCTCTGTGACTTCAGTAAACACAAAAACAGAGATATAGACACAGTTCAGACAGACCATATAGACACAGACATACAGACAGACCGATCGATCGATAGATAGATAGATAGATAGATAGATAGATAGATAGATAGATAGATAGATAGATAGATAGATAGATAGATAGATAGATAGATAGATAGATAGATAGTATCATTTATTATAAAATTATATTTTATATAATAAAAAATATGGAGGGTAACTGCAGGGTTTTTAAAATCAAATTTAAGGCTGTTATAGACATTTTTAACACGATGGATGGATGGATGGATGGATGGATGGATGGATGGATGGATGGATGGATGGATGGATGGATGGATGGATGGATGGATGGATGGATGGATGGATGGATGGATGGATGGATGGATGGATGGATGGATGGATGGATGGATGGATGGATGGATGGATGGATGGAAGGAAGGATGGAGGGAGGGAGGGAGGGAGGGATGGATGGATGGAGGGAGGGATGGATGGATGGGTGGGTGAGTGGATGGATGGATGGATGGATGGATGGATGGATGGATGGAGGGATGGATGGAGGGATGGAAGGATGGAAGGATGGAGGGATGGATGGAAGGATGGAGGGATGGATGGAGGGATGGGTGGGTGGGTGAGTGGATGGATGGATGGATGGATGGATGGATGGAAGGATGGAAGGAAGGATGGAAGGATGGAAGGAAGGAAGGAAGGAAGGAAGGATGGATGGGTGGGTGAGTGAGTGGGTGAGTGGATGTGTGGATGGATGGATGGATGGATGGAGGGATGGAGGGATGGATGGATGGAGGGATGGAAGGATGGAAGGAAGGAAGGAAGGATGGATGGGTGGGTGGGTGAGTGAGTGGGTGAGTGGATGTGTGGATGGATGGATGGATGGAAGGAAGGAAGGAAGGAAGGAAGGAAGGAAGGAAGGAAGGAAGGAAGGAAGGAAGGAAGGAAGGAAGGAAGGAATGGATGGATGGATGGAGGGATGGATGGAGGGATGGATGGAAGGATGGAGGGATGGATGGATGGAGGGATGGATGGAGGGATGGGTGGGTGGGTGGATGGATGGATGGGAGGATGGAAGGATGGAAGGATGGAGGGATGGATGGAGGGATGGGTGGGTGAGTGAGTGGATGGATGGAAGGATGGAAGGAAGGAAGGAAGGAAGGAAGGAAGGAAGGAAGGAAGGAAGGAAGGAAGGAAGGAAGGAAGGAAGGAAGGATGGGTGAGTGAGTGAGTGAGTGAGTGGGTGAGTGGATGTGTGGATGGATGGATGGATGGATGGATGGATGGATGGAGGGATGGATGGATGGATGGATGGATGGATGGATGGATGGATGGGAGGATGGAAGGATGGAGGGATGGATGGAAGGATGGAGGGATGGAGGGATGGATGGATGGGTGGGTGAGTGGGTGAGTGGATGGATGGAAGGAAGGAAGGAAGGATGAAGGGATGGATGAAGGGATGGATGGATGGATGGATGGATGGAGGGATGGATGGAGGGATGGGTGGGTGGTGAGTGGATGGATGGATGGATGGATGGAAGGATGGAAGGATGGAAGGAAGGATGGAGGGAAGGATGGAGGGATGGATGGATGGATGGATGGATGGATGGAAGGATGTGTAGTTTAATGCAGCTAGACTTTGTTTGTCTTGATGTAGTAAGAACACACACAGCTCTCATGCTCTTCAGTGAACAGAATAAAACAAATTAAAGAATAAAAACTCTATAATATGAGTGAATCCAACAAGCACGATTAACTAATAAATAAAGGCTGTACAGAAAACTGGAAAAAAGAAAAAAATATTCCATAGACACACAAAAAAAAATGCTGGGTAGTTTCAACCCATGTTTGGGTCAAATATGGACAAACCAGGAGGTTGGGTTAAAAACTTCATTAAAAAATGTAACCCAACGGTTAGGTTTGTCCATATTTGACCCAAACATGGGTTGAAACAACCCAGCAGTTTTTAGAGAGTAGTTACTGACTCTCACTGAGTTCTCCAGTGGCATCAGATGAGTTCACTTAGTGTCAAGTAAAGTAGAATCTCATCAGCAGAACTATTGTTTGTTTTGTGTGTATGGAATAATTGTTTCTTTTTTCCAGCACATAACCATTGATTCCCTCCCGGAAGTGGCGTAAACCACCCAGTCAGATTGTGGTTCATCGTGTGCTATTGCATATCAGCCGGATCACAGTGAAATGTGTTTGTTGGTGTCTAAAACTGTCGGGACGCGTCAGCACTCCTGTCCCCGAGCACAAGAGCCCTTGAGCGGGTACAGACGCCGCTGTGTGAGTCCTGTGATCTGGAGAACATGAAGCTCACATCGTTCTCCATCACGTTTGCGCTTGCTCTTGTTGCCAGGCAACTGCATTTATTACAGCAGAGGTTCAGGACATCAGCACCAACTGTGGCACTTCATAAACCTGATTGCTCAGACTGTGCATTCTCTGAGTCACTGTAAAACGCAGATAAACACACAAACACACATTCTATATGAATGCAGAAGGATGCTTTGCAACAGTAAACAACTACATTAAAGCTAATAAGCATAAAGCTGCAAATTGCACAGCTTTATTCAATTCAGTTCAACAACTGTGTCGATGTTGCAATTATGAAACAGTTGAATCAAGTGAATTAAGCTGCATAATGTGACACTACTGCTTTACAGCTGAATTTGTCTCATATTTGATGGTTTGCATGGTTTATTTTTATTGTTTATTACAGTGAAGCTGCTTTGAAAAGATCAGATTGCTCAGACTCTGCATTCTGAGTCACTGTAGAACGCAGATAAACACATTCTGTATGCTTTACAACAATAAACAACTACATTAATAAGTCTACAAATTGCAGGGCTGCTTTATAGCAGATTCAACTTTGTTTCATAATTGCAACATCGACAGTTATTGAACTGAAGTGAATTAAGCTGAATAATGACACTATTGTCCTGTTAGAGCTGCTTTTCAGCTGAATTTGTCTCTCATTTCATGGTTTGCATGGTTTATATTCCTGTTATCACTGTAAAGCTGCTTTGAAACGATCTGTATTGTATAAGGTGCTATAGAAATAAAGCTGACTTGACTGTGCTGTTCTTATGCACGACTCCAAGTGGCTTATCGCTTTCATGAAAATGGGATAGTGGGACAAGTGAAAATGTAAATACAGCAGGAAATGCATAAATATTCATTTTTACAATTAATATTCACTACATGCATCCCAGATATTCACTGCCTCTCTAATCGAAACAACGATCCGACGCACTTACTAGAGGCAGAAGTTATGGATTAGCAGAATGGAAAGCCATTTTAACATTTAAACCTTAAAAAGTACTAGTTTCTATTTAATAGGTACTAGTATATGAATGAGTACCAGTATCTAATAAATAAGCACTAGTACCTAAAGAATAAGTACTAATACCTAAAAAAGCACTATACCTAAAGAATAAGCACTAGTACCTAAAGAATAAGCACTAGTACCTGAATGAGCACTAGTACCTAAAGAATAAGTACTAGTACCTAAAGAATAAGCACTAGTACCTGAATGAGCACTAGTACCTAAAGAATAAGCACTAGTACCTGAATGAGCACTAGTACCTAAAGAATAAGTACTAGTACCTAAAGAATAAGTACTAGTACCTAAAGAATAAGCACTAGTACCTGAATGAGCACTAGTACCTAAAGAATAAGCACTAGTACCTGAATGAGCACTAGTACCTAAAGAATAAGAACTAGTACCTAAAGAATAAGCACTAGTACCTAAAAAAGCACTAGTAAAAAAGTACTATACCTAAAGAGTAAGCACTAGTACCTGAATGAGCACTAGTACCTAAAGAATAAGTACTAGTATCTAAAACAAATATATACCTATACACTAGAACCTAAAGAATAAGAAATAGTACCTAAAAAAAAAATACTAAACCTAAAGAATAAGCACTAGTAGCTAATGGAATATATACTAGAAACTAAAAAAATAAGTACTGGTAGCATGAAAATAGATACTAGTTCGTTTTAAGGATTAAATGTTAAAGCGGCTTGCCATACTAGCGGACTGTAACCTCTAATATACGAAGGCTTTAATCTGCATGACCAGACACACTCCTAACAGCACAACACACTCTTCAGGGCGACATCGGGCTCCTTCATTCTGCACAACACACACAGTTCAGCATTTAATCACAGGAAGGTCCAGGTCTTATTTCCCTGTCCGTGGCCAGTAGTTTAGTGTTCATTTCAAAGGGTCAAACACATGGCTGCGTATTCTCATTACTCGAAAGAACTAGAAGAAAACACATTCATGTATAACTAGATGTGAATGTGCTGCAGTAAATCTCAGTGTTTGTGCACCGGCAGTAGTATAATAATAAAGTCAGCATGAAACATCTTTTCTTAGCCAATGTGACATTTATCCGAGTGAAACGGCTTCTAGAAGAAGAACAAATCTACAAATGTAAGATCTCGTCATCAGAGATTAGAAGAGATGAGGGGGAGGGGAAGTTATTCAGATTCAAAATGACCAGGAACATGAATTTAAAACAATAATGATGTGCACAGATTAATCATTTATAATAATTTCATGGAGAATTTAGTCGGTTTTGATTAAAAGAGCATAATTTTTACAGATTTTCTTGTCACTAGCTCTGTTTCCATGCAAAGTTGCAAATTTAACTTATGCACAAAGTTAGAATATTGCATAAAACATTTGCAAATAAAGCAGCGTTTCCATCCCATGTGTTCAAGAGAACAAAATCGTCACTTCCTGGGAAACTGCTGCAAAATATCCGTATTAAAACTGTACGTTTCTACCCTGGAAATCCAGAGTTATGGAAAGTTGAATTTGCTCAGCGAGTTACTCTGGCGTCGAGTAATGATGCTCATTAAATATGCCCTTGTATCCGAGCTGCACCAATCACAGCGGGTTATCTGATATAGGCGGGCCAGAGGCGAGATGACGACAGCGCTGTGACGTCGAAGTCATTAGTAAACATTGCAAGATGGCTATGGATGAACACCGGTTGTTTGAAACGGCTTTGGCCGCTACAATGAACGAGTTAGACTTGGCTTTTTCTCTAAAAGAGGAACAGAAGACGGCGCTCGAATCCTTCCTTTACAAGAAGGGCGTTTTTGCTGTTTTGCCGACCGGATACGGCGAGAGTCTAATCTACCAGTTAGCTCCGCTGGAAGCTAAGCGTATGGGGCTTGTTGTGATTGGTCGTAGTGTTATCCAATGGCGTGCAGTGAGATTTTCAAACGCATGTTTGGTGCCGCCCCTCGAGCTGGCCGATCTTCATTAGTCGATGCCAGACCATTAATCTTTTAGATTTAGGTCTGGATTTCCCAGGCGGGAAGGAAGTCGACCGGAAGTTGAAGTCGGCCGGGTGCCGCCATCTTGAGCGGAACTTCACTTGCGTTAGCAATCCCATTGACTTCCATTCATTTTGGCGTCACTTTGACAGCGAATAACTTTACATCTGAGGCGTTTGAAGACTCCATTTGTCCATTTTTTATTTCTAAAGAAACACGGCAATGTATAAAATGCTCCATTACCTTGTAGCTTATGTTATGGGCCCGTAGAAGCAGTTTTTGTAAAAGTAGGCTAACGATTGCGTCATAACCACTCGACTCTCTGTCGCACAGTAGAGAGATTACCGTATGGACAGGAGGATAAGCTCGCGGGCAATCGGGGAGACGTGGAGGGAAAATGGCAAAGTAATTAATCAGAACACCTACTAAAAGTTTCTCCTGCTCATCGCTCATGGACAGCTCGTACTCACACTCTCCGTCTCTGCAAGATTCGGAAGGGAATGATTCAGATTTCTCTCGGCACAGCCACTAGAAGACAGACGGGTCGCTCACGTGGTCCGTGTAACGCTTTGCTCGGTTTGAGTCTGCGCGTCAGGAAAGGAAGTGCTAAGAAATCGCTGAAAATGGGCTTCACTTGTCTCAATTGAGTTCCAATGGGGTCGCTGTGTCCATTTCTTTTACTGTCTATGGGATTTCCAGGCTAGTAAGTTTCTGCAATGTGGCTGTTTTTCCCTCCATCATAAACGAGTGTCTCGAGCGTCAGACGAAACACAGTAAACGCTGTCATGTTCTCTAGCGTTCGGATGCTGGTGTTCGGGAACACACTCGTGTGTGTGAGACGCTTCTGGAGGGAATTAAACCAAATCATTCTGATCACACACTTCGACTTTCAGAAACACCAAACCAACATTTGAGATCCTGCGATGTGATTGGTCCACTGGTTACTCCAGTTATCCAATCACAGCCTCCGCTGAGCCAAAGTCATGTGAAGTTATTGAGGGATTTATTCTGTGAATGTGTTTCCATCATAGTATATTTAATGTATAAAACTGCATTCATTCATATATTACACATATAATAATGCACCTACATTTTTTATGCACATTTTTAAAAATGATGCGTTTCCATTAGGTTTTTTTAATGCAATATCCCAAAATTCACTAAAATATGTGGATGGAAATATAGCTATGCTCAACTGGGGTTTAAAAGACACTTAATATTCAGTGATATTTTTGATATGACAGCATTATATGTGAATGAAACATGAACTGAATTGAGCTGAATAATGACACTATTGTCTGCTGTAGATCTGTAATGAATAATATATGTATATTCATATTTACACCCTTCAGTCAGTGTTCAGGAATGAGATTTGGCTGAATCAGATTTCAGCTGGCAAACGTTCATCCTCTGTGTAACAAGCATCCGCAAAGGAGCGATTTTCCCACACCGCAAGAACCAGCCGAGGCTCAGTTTACACCTCATCATGCAGCGTAACCATAGTGACCATGCAGTGATGTCATCATAACTGTGTGCTTCTGGCCCAGCTGTCACATGACATCAGTGACATCAGATCCGTCTCCCTGCACCTGCTGCGGGATCGAGCCGAGATTCCCTGTCCTCGAACTCAGAGCCAGACATGCACTCACTGAACAGCTCTGATATACACATGATGCTGTCCTGGAGCTCAAACAGTGGAGCGCTGGCGCTTGCAACGCTAGGTCATGGGTTTGATTCCCAGGGAAAGCAAGAACTGATAAGAATGTAAATGTGTACCTTGAAATGCAATGTAAGTCGCTTTGGGTAAAAGCATCTGGCAAATGTAAGATTCTTTTTTTTTTTTTTTTTGCATTTTAAATGACATAAACAATGAAAACTATTATTGCATAATAATTTTAAATGTTTATGTAGTTTTGCTATATAGGATGCTCACGAAAAAAATAATAGAGCTGCTACCAAAAAGTGAATTCAGTATATTCCATATTCTAAAAAAATAAAATAATAATAATTATTATGTTACAAATAAATTATAATTTATTGCTAAATAATAATACTAAATATTAATTTTCATGGTTGTCCTAATTAATGACTTCTGTTTTATTCCGATTAAATCATGAATATACTAAATCAATTTAGCAGCGCTTTTATTTTCTGAAAATGTTCTATATAGTAAAATATAATTCAATCATTTTAAATATCAATTAAAAAATATAGATATCAATTATAATTTGAATTATTCATGAATGTCAGTTAAAATAGCAAAAATAAAAAATAAAATATTTGTAATAAAAAATAATTAAAATAATTAATTAATAATAAATACAAATACATTTCTATATAATAATAATAATAATAATAATAAGTCATTGTTTCCATATTGATATATAATTACACAATTTTTGCCAAATTATACAGCCCTACAAACAAGAGGATTTTTTTTTATATTTTTAAATGTCATTCATAAATAATTAAAATACAATTAGTTATTAAAATGAACGTCTATGGAAAATAAGAGAACAATGAGCTGCTACCAAAAAAGTTGATTCAGCATATTCTAGGACTGCACAAATATTCAAAATAAAACTGAAATCGTGAATTAAGATAACCATAAATATTACTATTTTAATTGTAATTTTAAATATATATATATATATATATATATATATATATATATATATATATATATATATATATATATATATATATATATATATTTTTTTTTTTTTTTTTTTTTTTTTTTTTTTCATAATTTTCATATTTCTTTTTAAAAAAGGTTAGGTTTGTCCATATTTGACCCAAACATGGGTTGAAACGACCGAGCATTTTTTAGAATGTCGCCTTGCAAACAAGCACAATAAAACTGGATTCTTGTTTTAATTGCATTTTAAAATAATTGCAATTGCATAAAACATGCATTTAGATTATTTTACCCCAAATTTAGGAAAAAAACTTTTTCCCAATTAAACAGTGAAAACTGAACACATTTTTTTTCCCAATAAAACAGGAGCCAGTTGCATAACTATGTTAAGACTGTCTTAAGAACTAGTTTGACCAAATAGAAGTTATAAAAAAGGTAAACAGTCTTACTTTTCCCATTCAAATTACACCGATTTACCTTATATTGTAACTGTTTTTAAAAAGTTAGGACCAGTTTTGAAGAAAAACAAATGTATTACTAACTTTTCAGACTAGCAGTTTATGCGAAACAGAGTTTGTTTTAACAGAGACTGACACGACTGAAAGAAACGCTTCGGTGTTTCCACTGAGAAACACTGATCTAACCAAATACACTCTTCTCTCTTCCAGAAGAGCAGAAATCCCGATCCCTGCGGTCCGATTACAGGAACAACACGAACAGCTTCTGATCAGCTCATTCACTCCCGTTCCAGACGACACTCAAGAGCTTTCATTAGTTTCTGTCTCTGTAATCTTCTGAATGAAGCGTCTGGGCCGAGACTAAAACAAACAGGACAGACTAAACATCTATTTTTGAAGAAAAGAGCGTCATTCATGCACTTAAACAGGAGTGTGTGAAGTGTGTTTGTGTGCAGTGTGTGAGATGAAGTCATTGATGAGAGCAGAAACATCATCTCTCTCTCTCTCTCTCTTAACAGAAGTGCATTCATACGGTAGTAAAAAACCCAACATAAGTTGATTTTGAACAAATATATGAGGGTCAAATTGACCCACAAACATCAGTCGTATAAAAAGTTTGTGTGCACATTTCACGACACGTCAGTGTGTTGAAACTTTGCATGCACGTTCATAACCAGAAATGAGAAAAAGTCACAAAATTTCAGGAAAAATAACAGGTTAAATGATATTTCAGATAGCTTGAAAAAGAAATGATAGTTCATTTTATCATCTGTCATTTACCACACACTCACACACACTCAGACTCACACTCACTCACTCACTCACACACACACACACACACACTCACACACACACTCACACACACTCGCACGCACACTCACACTCACACACTCGCGCACGCACACTCACTCACACTCACACACACTCACACAAACTCGCACACACATGCTCGCTCACACACACACACACACACTCACACTTACACACTCACACACACACACTCACACTCACACTCACACTCACACTAACACACACACACACACACACACACACACACACTCATACACTCACACTGATACACACACACTCATACACACACACACTCACACTCGCACACGCTTGCTCACTCACACACTCTCACACACTCACACTCGCACACGCTTGCTCACTCACACACACCCACACACACACACACACACACAGGTCTGTCTGGACAGTAGCTGAGCTCATGTGTGATAACTGTATAACTCATAACATTTCTAATATCATTAATATTTTCTAAATATCATTAAAGGAGTTTTTCATTTCTAACTCACCTCGACGGCCACATAAACGGTCAATCACAGCTAATCTTTTGAGAACATACTGTAATAAATGTTCGATTAATTCAATTGATTAGACATGCTTTTTTATTACAAAATTACACCATTAAAACAAAATCCAGAAATGTAGAAAAAAGAAAAAAAAGTTTTCTTAAACTTTCAAAAAGTTTCATTATGTTCATGCTTTTTAATTACTAGCATTTAAATGTAACCATTAAAACAGAAACATTTAAACATTTGCCAAATTCTGTGACATATACAGTAAATTTCATGTTTATGACTGGATTCTGCAGTGCTTTTGGAAATGCATATTAGATGAATATCTGAAGCCATGAGCTCGCCGCTGCATCTGTAGAGATGGACATCTGTCTCTCTCTGAGCGTTTGGCTGTCAGCCCAGATCCGTCAGCGCAAACGCTACATTTCTCTTCATTTACATTCACATGCATCCATTTACCACACGCTTTCACTTCACCGTATGAAATCTCAGAGAATAATGCGATTTGAGGAGGAATATCAGACCTCTAATGAAATCCTGTTCAAATCTAAGAGAAGAGCTTTAATAATAATAATAATAATAATAATAATAATAATAATATCTCCAACAATCAATCTGATAAATGTTTTGCTAACACTTTAAAGCCTTTATGTAAAATGCATTATAAAGGGTTTTCATAACGTATGTTCTAATGCATTTTGGGCCCTATATCTTGCACCCAGCGCAATTGACTTTGTACACCGACGCATGTATCATTCCTATTTTGCACCCGATGCACAGCGGACTTTTCCCTCCACAGACGCACGTCGGTAAATTAGGGAATGAACTTGCGCTCCCGGGGGCGGTTCAGCGGAAAGAGGAGGCGTGTTCCGGCGCAAACGTTCCCTGGTGCTATTTTGCAGTTTCAGAAAACAATTCCGCCACTGACCAGGAGAAACCTCGTCTAAAGTCAGTGGAGCGTTATTCAGATGCTATTTTAAGGGCTCATGCTTGGCCATAATGTAGCGTGTGCACAACGCACACACACTTTGCTTCTCTCATCTACACAGACGCAGCAGTTCACATTTTTAGAAAACCATACATTATTACAAGGAAAAATATTACCACACGAGGGAAATCATTGTGGTGTCCATGAAGATGTGAAAAATAGGCATAAATCTAGCTTACACATTTACCCAAATTATCATACGCCTGTTTAAGCGAAGCTAATCTGGGTGTGTTTCTCCATCCCCAATGTCACTTCTCTGTGTTTTACGGCCCTGACGAGAACGTCGGTCTCCTCGGCTGTGAACCGCTCCTGGCAAATCCGCCGTTATAATAGCAATCCGCCATGGAACAAGCGCGCCTGCTCTTAAAGGGAATGTGAGATGACGCTCTGATTGGTTTATTTCACGTTACGCCCAAACCACACCTATGAGTAATGAAGCTGCTTCAGACCAACACATTTTAGATTTGCGTCGGGCGCAAGAGTCATGTATCCCGCCGGTATAATAGCAACAACGCCCGAGATCCGCCCACAAAGTTACTTGCGTTTCGCGTTTGAAACTTGTGTTTCAGATCGTTAAAATAGGGCCCTAGATCTTTTCAAGTTAAAATGCATTATTAAATTAGCAGATTTCTTCTTATATCTGAAATTGGTTGTTTGTCGCGTGTTTTATGCATTATACTTTCTAAAGGTGTAACATTGAATATATCAGTATTATAACTGTGGTTACAATGATTTATGAGAGCATATAAAGTGCAAAATAAATGCATTAAAAATACTTTTATAATGCATTATATATATACACTGTATAAAGGTTTTAAAAGTGTTTCTTCAACAACACAAGCACAGAGAGTGGAGCTCCAGCTGGATCAGGCACGTCTCCATTCATAAAAAAGATCACCTCTGCATAAACACACGCTGAGCTGAAGCTCGCGGCTCTGACCTGCCAGGAGCTGGATCTGTGATTCTGACCGACGGAACGTTTACAGACTAAACATTCCCAAGGAGAACCGGATCTTCAGCCACGGGAATGACTCGCATTGGCTCAGTGCTCAGATAACTGACACCCGGAACATCCACAACACCAAATACTTCAGAAGATACTGCAGTGGAAGAGGACGCCAGGCGTTTCAACATTTATAAAATGTTTCATGTAAAACTGAAGATGCGTGGGAAGAGATTTCCTGAAACTCGAGCACTAAAGCATGGCTGTGAGATCATTCCCAGCGCACTGAACATGATCAGCTGATGAAAATGTGACTTTCTTTGGATAAAAGTGTCTTTAGCTTAACTTTCAATTTATATTACAATGCATGTCATAATCCATAATTGGCAAAGTATTTTCATCAGGGCTTGACATTAACATCAGCCAAAATGTGTGTGTATTTCAGTAGTGGCGTGTAACGCAGTCACTCCTACTAGACACTTTGGCGGATTGAATCTTATACAGGGTGGGCCATTTATATGGATACACCGTAATAACATGGGAATGGTTGGTGATATGTCCTAGATGAACAGTTTCCTGGAAAGTGGATTGGTCGTCGTGGGCCAGTTGAATGGCCCCCAAGGTCTCCCGATCTGACCCCCTTAGACTTTTATCTTTGGGGTCATCTGAAGGCAATTGTCTATGGTGTGAAGATACGAGATGTGCAGCACCTGAAACTACGGATACTGGATGCCTGTGCTGGCATTTCTCCTGCGGTGTTGCTATCAGTGTGTGAAGAGTGGGAGAACAGGGTTGCATTGACAATCCAACACAATGGGCAGCACATTGAACACATTTTATAAGTGGTCAGAAACTTAAATAACTCATGAACGAATAAAGTTACGTTGAAACCAAGCACACCATTGTTTTTCTTGTGACATTACCAATAAGTCTGATGTGTCACATGGCCCTCTTCCTATTGAAAAAACAAAAGTTGCATCCAAGATGGCCGACTTCTAAATGGCCACCATGGTCACCACCCATCTTGAGGAGTTTGCCCCCTCACATATACTAATGTGCCACAAACAGGACTTTAATATCACCAACCATTCCCATGTTATTACGGTGTATCCATATAAATGGCCCACCCTGTATATAATATATAGATTTTTCAAATGTAGTCTTTTTAAAAAGCATCTGAAATAATAATAAACTAAGTGCAATGTAGTGTTGCCAAAAATATAGATTTTTTGATACATCAATACAGAAAACTCAATCAATCTGAAACTCGTCCAATACTCATTTTCCCCAGAACAGATAGACGATCGCAGCTGCTCTTTCCCTCTCTCTCATCTCTAAAAACCCGCCTCTCTTCACTCACTCGCTTCATTTGCTCCGGATGAATATTGTTGGTGTTGACAGGCTTGAGTTTTGGTGTGGAAATGCACATAATTTCACTCATTCCCGCAGATTTTCTGCTCAAACACCCACAGTACGGCACATAAAGCCGTCTCTCAGTGATAAACTCATTCTTTTTCACTGCTTACTGCGCTTAAACAGCATTTTGAGCGCTGTTGAACAGTCTCTTAAACTCCTCTGATTGGCCATTGTGTTCACACGCTCAACATATACAGTACTGTGCAAAAGTCTTAGGCATGTTAATATCCCCACCCCAAAAATGTCCCCAAAAATGGTTTTAAGTCAGTTATTTCTATCTTTTGCTGTAGTGTGTCAGTAGGAAATATCAGTTTACATTTCCAAACATTCTTTTTGCCATTAATTGTAATAATCCAGTGAGATTTGTGTATGCACCAGGAGTCTGACAACAGCCGGTCTGATCTGATCTCTCCATCATCGAGTCCGTCTGTGATTACATGAAGAAACAGAAGAAACTGAGACAGACTAAATCCAGAAGAACTGCGGGAACGTCTCCGAGACGCTTGAAGAAACCTTCCTGCAAAGCTCCCTGAAAAACTATGCGCAAGTGTACCTGGACAAAAGCTGTTTTAAACGCAAAGGGTCGTTACAACATATATTTATTTGAATTAGTTAATAGAAGTTAAATCATAAATAAATTCAATTTGTGATTTTATTTTTGAAAGCATTCTCACTTTACAGCATTTTAACACAAGTGCCAGTGCTTTTAACAGTCCTGTAGCTTTGCAGGAAGGTTTCTTCAAGCGTCTTGGAGACGTTCCCGCAGTTCTTCTGGATTTAGTCTGTCTCAGTTTTTTCAGTTTCTTCATGTAATCACAGACGGACTCGATGATGGTGAGATCAGATCACACCGGCTGTTGTCAGACTCCTTGTGCAGACACAAATCTCACTGGATTATTACAATTAATGGCAAAAAGAATGTTTGGAAATGTAAACTGATATTTCCTACTGACACACGACAGCAAAAGATAGAAATAACTGACTTAAAACCATTTTTGGGGGTGGGGATATTAACATGCCTAAGACTTTTGCACAGTACTGTATGTCTGTGATTGGCTACAACAACAACAATGACATCTTTGACACTCTTCACCGAGCGCTTACACAGATACACACGTAAGCGTTTAAAAGCGGACGTCTATCAGCAGATCCCTGATATATCCACTGATAGACGCCTGCTTTTAAACGCTCACGTGTGTATCTGTGTAAGCGCTCGGTGAAGAGTGTCAAAGATGTCATTGTTGTTGTTGTGGCCAATCACAGACATATATGTTGAGCGTGTGAACACAATGGCCAATCAGAGGTGTTTAAGAGTCAACAGCGCTTAAAATGCTACAGGGAACTGGTGGTATTGTCACATTTTTACATTTCAGTATGGACTTGGTACCGAAGTTTGTACTTTTTGACAACTCTAGTTTTAACAATGTAAACAGTTGAGAAAGAAAACGAATGTGTAACAGTATAATGGATCAGTGCGTCAGGTCTTAAAGTGACAGCGGCCTAATAAACATGCAGCCAAATTGAGAGATGATCTATATGACAGTTTTCCCCCATGGTATCGATGTGAAAATGCTGAGTAACTTTGGAAAACCACTAGCCACAGTATCAGGTAAGCAAAAACTAATGTCAAGCCCTGATTGGATAGTGTTGTGTGTGTGTGTGTGTGTGTGTGTGTGTGTGTACAGCACACTTTTTGGGAGGGAAAAAATGTTTTTCAATTCAAATCCAATTCAATTTGCAATCCGGATGAGCTGAGATTCTTTCCACACCACATCAACCTGTTCACAGCACATTTCTAAACCTGTCATCATCACTTCTTCTCCCTCAAGCGGTTCATCTTACCCCTGGCTGACCTCAGTCCACCTGATGAAGACCCACGGCTCAAACCATTAGCGACCCACGGTCACTTCATCTTTTCCGCAGGACGCATTCTTGCTCTCATCTCAGAGGAAAGAGAGAGAGCGCTTCCAAGAGCAAAACCCAAACTCTCCCACTCGCTTTCAAAGAGAGGGAAAATAACACACACACACACACACACACACACACACACACACAGAGAGAATGTTCCAGTCGCTTTACTTCAGCTGAGCGTAATGTCTCTCGTCTGTCTCGGTCCAAACACTGAAGACCCTGACAGTATTCCAGCTGAAATCCTCTGAGCCGAGCGAGAGTCGTTCATCTGACGCACGGCTGCACAACACTGGGAAAAACACTCACATCACGATATTCACTTGAGGAAAAACATCATGTTCTCACAGATGACTGGAATTTACACTACCGTTCAAAAGTAAAACATTTGTCAATGTGTTTGAAAGAGTCTCTTCTGCTCACCAAGGCTGCCTTTATTTGATCAAAAATACAGGAAAAATTGTGAAATATTATTGCAATTTAAAATAGTTGTTTTCTATGGACGCTCGTTTCCGCCACAGAATAAAACATTTTAAAAGATACACTCTAAAAACTGCTGGGTTGTGTTAACCCAATTTTGGGTCAAATATGGTCTCACCCAACGTTGGGTTAAAAATTAAATTTAAAAATGGACAAACCCAGCCGTTGGTTTACATTTTTAATGTAACCAATGCAATTTGTCCATTTTTAAATTGCATTTTTGTCCATTTTTGATTTTGTCCAAAATGCAATTTGTCCATTTTTAAATTGCATTTTTTAACCCAACGTTGGGTGAGACCATATTTGACCCAACATTGGGTTAACACAACCCAGCAGTTTTTAGAGTGTAATTGCGACTTTTTATCTCAGAATTGCGAGTTTACATCTCTCTCATTTTTCAGAATAGCGAGAAATAAACTAGCAATGTTGACTTTATATCTTGCAATTCTCTCTTTTCTCTCCCACTCGCTTTCAAAGAGAGGGAAAATAACACACACACACACACACACACACACACAGAGGGAATGTTCCAGTCTCTTTACTTCATCTTTTCAATACTGGAGAAAAAACTCACATCGCGATATTTACTTGAGGAAAAACATCATGTTCTCACCGATGACTGGAATTTACGTGACCGCTCAAAAGTAAAAGATTAATGTTTTACTCATTTTATATTTCATTAAATTATACTTCATTTATACTGTCATTTAAGATGAAGTGTGTAATGTTTTTTATTAGTATATTTGACGTCCTGAATAGTAAACAACAAAATCATTGTTTAGAGAAAAAATTTATTTAAACAGTATTAATGTTTTAATATTAATAATTTATCTCTTTGGCAAAAACATCATAACATAAACTAGGGGTCAAAAGTTCATAATAAATAAGATTATAATGAAGTCTCTTCTGCTCACCAAGGCTGCATTTATTTGATCAAAAATACAGTAAAAATTGTGAAATATTATTGCAATTTACAATAACTGTTTTCTATGTGAATATATAGTAAAGTGTAATTTATTCCTGTGATCAAAGCTGAATGTTCAGCATCATTACTCCAGTCTTCAGTGTCACATGATCCTTCAGAAATCACTCTAATATGATGATTTGATGCTCAAGAAACATTTATGATTATTATTAATGTTGAAAACAGTTGATTTGAACGTTAAACCATCCAGCTGTTATGGATGTGTGCTGGGAAGGGCTTTGTTACGCACCTCATGTGACTCTATGGTGATTAATTATTCTGTTTGTGCTCATTTCCATAATCACAATGCAGTTTGTGCGGGAAGGTTTGACCTCTGACCCCTGGTGACCCCTTGACCTCATGGTTGTGCTCCTCTGGGAATCACGGATGTAACGGCAAATCTATGCAAATCAATAATGAAATTTGTTGTAGACTATTTTATCATTGATTGAGCGCTATTAAAAAACATTTAAAAGGCTGTAATATTATTGATTTGACTGCACTGACACTATTGGATGAGAAAGAAACTTAAACTGAATGATGATATTGTCTTTTTAGAGCTTCTTTACAGCAGAATTTGAATTTAATGCCTAACGTTTGCTATTTGCTGGTCTTTTCTCCTCTATTGTGTCGTATATCCGAGTGAAACGCTTCAGGAACAAGAACAAATGTGGGCGGGGCTTGGTTGTGTCTGTGGGGATATGATTGGATGGTTGTGGTTTGCTATTGGCTGATCTCATGTGATTGACAGGTTGCCCCGCCCACATCATCAGAGAAGAGAAGAGATGCTGCGAGAGGAACTTATTCTGATTCAAGATTAATAAATAAATAAATAAATACTGCAATATTACATTAAAAAAAAATTAATTACATCTATTCTACTCTGATTACTACAACTAATTACAGTGAAATGTGCAGGATGTCCAGAATAAACCATCATGTGTTCTGGCATAAACAATCACTCATTATTAGAGTCAAACTAATGAACACACTGGATCCTTGAGGGAGATTGTTGGCATGGTTACTTCCCATTAAGACGAGGAGGAACATTAGCGGAGCCCGTGCAACGAACGGATCCGATCGGGAGACCTTTAGGAACATTCGCTTCATCCTTCAGTTTATTTCCCTCAATGGGACGAATCGCTTCTCTCAGTTTAACAGCTG
This sequence comes from Squalius cephalus, assembly GCA_022829025.1. Lineage (NCBI taxonomy): Eukaryota > Metazoa > Chordata > Actinopteri > Cypriniformes > Leuciscidae > Squalius > Squalius cephalus. The sequence goes on from CM040799.1 coordinate 2,208,649, forward strand.
ATTCTGTCCCGGGTGGAGGACCAGCTCTACACACTCCTGTTAACCACATCCACGGCTCATGCAGATTTAAAGGAGAACTCCGGTCAATTTTAACATTGAGCTCATTTTTTTGTAAATTTGGAGTGCTGTCAGTACAGAGAACAGCGACAAAAATTGACAAAAACACTGTGTTATCCTCTTTTTAAAATTTGCACCCTGTTGACTTCAATGGGGCAAGTTTTAAACCTGCTTTTAGCCTCTTAACATCCTTGATGTGTCATTACAAGTGCACAGGTCATGTGAGTGATTCCTTCAGAGTGAACACGAGTGAATCTGACTGCAGTAGATGTGAAAGATATGAATAAAAATTATGTTAATTCAGCCAGCGCACATACCTGTATTTACATCCTGTTTTCGGTCGAAGTCCATAGTAATCGATTGTCGAGTTCACGCGCATAGGTTATCACGGAGTTCTCCTTTAACACCGCTCTGTGAGTTCAGTGACTCTAATGGCTGGATTCACTCATCAAAACAGAATTTACAGTAGAACCAAATGTCACAAATTTGGCATATTTGGATGAATGAATCAAAAGTATGGCTGCACACTTACATTTGTTTGCTTGAAATGTGTTTTATTTAAAAACATTTATACAGACAAGACAGAATTTCTGGGTTAAAACATTTTATTTATAGGGCCTATTAAAAAATAAAATCAGTTATTACACATATATAAATTCAATAAATTAGAAGTGCTTTTTGATTAAAAATTTAATTAAACAATTAAAACGGAATCCAGAAAAATTATGTAAAAAAAATGTATTAATAAAATTAACAGAATTTGGGGGGAAAATAAAACAGAAACTGTTTCATGATTTCAATTAGACATGCTTTTTAATTACTAAAATTCAATTAAACCATTAAAGTGGAATCCAGAAAAGATTTAAACATTAAAAAAAAATTACAGAAAAAAAAAAAAAACACAAGAAAAAAAAAAAAATTACGAAAAAATAAACCAGAATTGGGGGGGGATAAAACAGATTTCATAGGGACTTAATGTAATAATTTGTTAAAACTGTAACTAATTAAATTGTATTATATAATTTATATAATTAATTAGACATGCTTTTTGATTACTAAAAAATAAATAAATTAAACCACTAAAGAGGCATATAGAAAAGATTTAAACAGAATAATTCGGGAATTTTGGGAGATTTCATAGGGACTTATGTAATAATTAAAAAAAATAGCATTTTAATAAATGATTTCAATTAATCAGACATGGTTTTTAAATACTAAAATTCAATTCAAATTCAACAAGCACTAATCTAGAAAATATTTAAACGAACCATTAAAAGTCTAGAAAAAATTAAAAGGAAATAAAAATATGAGAAAAAAATAAAACTGATTTAGAGATAAAACTGCAGAATTAAGGGGTCGATGCAGAGCCCAGAACCGCCCGAATCAAATGAATATTTCACATGCATTTATTTATTTCTATGATAAGTATCGCAGTAATATGCAGGATAATGTCCAGTCAGACGCTTTGAGTCAAGGTTTGATCATAGCCTGTCAGAGTTTATTAATGACTGAATAATCCTGCTTATCATAAGTGAATAAACTAAAAGACTTGGTTTTGCATTAAAGTCTATATGAAGCGTTTCTCCATCCTAAAGACGACAGACGACAGCGTCTCAAAGACACGACACACAGCATGAATATAGATGAGCTTTCACAGCACAATATAAACAAGCAAACGCTCATTACGCAGAAATGACAGGCGTTCTGCCTCTACTGTCCACTCACCGAGACACACAACACGCTTTCATGTGTGCTTTCACTGCGTTCAATGAGGACAGGCTCAGACACACACATAATGAGGAGGAACGTGTGTGTGTGTCCAAACATACACATCAGTAAAAGAGCGGATGGAGTCGACCTGCGCTCATACGCATGCAAATCAACTCCGCCAACATTCATTACTCCACGAGAACATCTCACACACACGTATACGTGATGCACACGGAAAACACACTCATGTTCCTGGTCTATAGATCCATCTGTGCACGCCATTCCTGATGAAAAACAGCAGGAACACTTTATTTTACAGTGTCTTTGGGACCAATTCTCACTATTAACTATGACTCATAATTGCTCAATAAACTCATAATTACTGCTTATCAATAGTTAGTAAGGTTGAGGTATTGGGTGATTAAGGGATATTGAATATGATCGTGCAGAATAAGGCATTAATATGTGCTTTATAAGTAATAAACAGCCATTATCCTAGTAATATGCATGATAATAAGCAACTAGTTAATAGTGAGAATTGGACCCTAAACTAAAGTGTCACCCTAACCATAAAAACACATCCCAAAGAAAAAACTTTTAGTTGAAATGTGTGAATGACTTAAATTGGTTCTTATTTTACAGATATAACAAAGATTATACACTTGTGCTAGTTACTCTAGTGACTCTAAACTCGATCTTCCAAAGATTTGATGCTAACCCAGTAAAGCTTGACAAATCCTAAACCCAAAGCCTTGACAACCTTCCCTGAAGAGCAGGAGAAAACATGTCGGACACTGTGTGTGTGTGTGTGTGTGTGTGTGTGTGTGTGTGTGTGTGTGTGTGTGTGTGTGTGTAAGAGTCAGGCAGACAGTGGGTGTAATGTCTGAGCTGATATGAAGCTGATATGGATAAATGACATTAGTGTACAGTAAGCTGAGGCCGGAAACAACCCTCACATTATTACACTAGACATGCAGGAGGAGATGAACGAGCTCTCGGTGTCATCACACACTCACACACACAACCTCAAACAAACAAGAGTCCATCGCACTGGTATTTAAGATCTTCATGAATCTGAACAGAAAGAACAGAGCTTCTGATTTTAAACTAACGAAAAATTATTCTAAGCTTTGCATTAATTATTCTTCATGCATTCTTTTTATTTATCAATACTTGAATGTGGGTTTCATAAAAACGTTAAATTTTGAATCAAAAACCTGTGAAAATCTTGTTTTTGTCAAATACTACGTCCGGATGGGATTCCGAGCGATGATCAAACACAGATGGAGTCGATCGAGTCCCTCAAAGCTTCAGTCGTTTCCTCTTCATGGGTTCAACATTTCATTCAGTAACGTTACGCAGTTTTGATTTATATGCCGTTGAATCGTGTTATTTTACATGTGCTTCTATCGCTCGTTTCTGCTTCTTCTTCGCACGTTTTGATCCAGAGATTCAATTCTTGTTCAGACGATGTGCAATAGCAGCGAAAACACGGAAAGCCGGAACATTCTGTCAATGGTGGCGAAAGAGTTAATATTATTTAAATACAATTATTGTTTTTATTAGCATTTTGAATTGGCTTTGATTTATATTTGTCAATTTTTCATTAGAATTTTAGTAAAAAAAATTGTATTTTTTGTATTTTTATTAGTTTTTACAATTTAAATTTATTTTGCCCATTTCTGTTTTAGTTCAGTTCTGCTTCTAATTTTAATGCTTAAACTTAAAACTTATTTGAGTTATTCGCCAAGGTAACATTTCTAATTCTGGTAACACTTTATTTTAGGATGACATACACATTAGGCTACTACATGAACTTAATAACTGTAAATTATGCATAATTACAACTAACCCCCTAATCCTAACCGTAACTCTATAGTAAAAGTACATGTAGTTAATTAAAGTCTCCCTGTGGTGAAATCCAGCTTTTAATGTTGTTTATGTGTCTATGTGGTGTTTTTAATCTGCTTTAAGACAAATCATGTGTAAAATCATAAGTCGACAGCATTGCTGAGTATTTCCTCCTTAAAACTGCAGTGAACCAAAGACAGTCTCAAAAATACGCTTTGAAATCGCTGGTGTTTCTGACGTCACAAACTACCTTGTAACCAATCAGATCAACATGTGATCGTCAACCAGTGGATCTCTGAGCTGAGGGAGTGAGTGGAGGCGGGGCTCATTTGCATATTCATAGACGCGGATACTAAATGAGGCAAGGGGTCTAGAGTTACATTCAAGATTTTATTTTAAGGCATTAAGAGTTTTTTTAAAGGGAAAAAAACGTTTAAATATGTAATTTTGGTGATCAAAGATGAGTTTTAAGGGATAAAATGATTGACTACAGGGGGACTTTAATATTGCTCAGTACTTATTTGAGTAAGTACAATGTGACTACGTCACCTTAAAATAAAGTGTAACTAATTCTCTAACATTAATCCGTTCAGATTAAATGTCTCCTCTCTGATAATGAGTTCATTACACAAGAAATTCTGTCTGATCAGAATTTACAATCTGAACTCTTTATTAGTTTGATCGTTTTCAATTCGAGCATTTCATAATGTGAAGCCGTTCCTACACTGTCGTCACACTTATTCATCTGAGCCCAATGATTTGCTTTGCATTTAAAATAAATAGAAAATAATCAGCCGAGATGCTCTTTCATTTCATTGCACAATAATTAGTTTCGCCGTACAAGTCCTTTATTTCTGGTTTGCAGGAGTTTTCACTCTTGTAATGGAGATGGTTCCTCTAAAAGCTTCTCTAATGAGCTAATGAGTGTTGTGTTACTCTCCCAACAGCACAGAAATAGCACAAACTGTCCGGCTCTCGGGACGCGTCCCAGCTGTGTCTTCGCATTGTTTACTCTGAGATGACAAACGAGGAGCGTCTGAAACCACAGCGCTGAAGCACAAACCTCACAAACTCATTATCAGAGAGGAGAGACCAGCTTTAATCTCAGCGGAGTCACAGCATCTTAATGGGACGGATTGACATTCCCAGGGTTATTACCGTTCAGGAAAAAGAGGAAAGTTTCCTCATTATTTACATTATTTGAGCTTCTAACGGCAGCTGCAGTCACGTGATGACTTTGCTAATCAGCGATTGGCTCTTTTATTTAGAAGGCGGGGCTTATTATGCCATATTAGGTGTTTAACTTTCTCCCATAGACCTGATTTTTAATGGGAATGAAAGCGAGGCTGTGAGGGACAGACATGCTTCTCTTCAATGGGCAGTAGTGTTATTTAATGTGTTTTTGGATCGTTCTGCTCATGAAACACTGGAAAAAATATCTTTCCAAGAAATTTCAGTTGACAAAAACCTCCTGACAATATAAGCTGTGGAAAATGTAAGTAATCTAGGAGCTTTTTACAGCGGATGCCATTGGAAACAAGGCAAGACTATCCCTCACAGCCTCACTTTCATACCTGTCATGGCGCTGCTCTGAATAAGGTCTATTGATAGTAAAACGAGTTGAGTGCACAGGGATCACTGTAGTCCATATTTAACAGTACAAAATACATATTTACACAACTTTAACTTTAACAGCTGACAAACAAGAGTCTTCTCTAGCAAAACGATCGGTCATTTTTAGAAAAAAAATTCAATATATATACTTTTTAACTGCGAATGTTCACCTTGGGTCCAGTATGGAAGCTTGTTTCTGCCACGGAATAAAACTATTTAAAAGATAAATGCAACTTTTTTCTCAGAATTGTGACATATAAAGTCCATTTCTGAGGAATGAAAAACTACTTTCTCAGAATTGTGAGTTTATATCATGCAACTCTTGAGAAAAAAATGAATAATTGTGAGATAAAAAGTCGCAATTTAATTTTTTATAGGTGACCTGTTCCTTTAACGAAGGGTATGTTTACATGACAACGATTTTTTTGTGTCTTTGTGTTTTTCGCGGACAGACGACAACGTTGTCAAAACGATCCTGTTCACACGGATCTGCAAAAACGGCTAAAAACGCTGTATTCTAACGCCAGGCCAGTAGATGGCGATGTCACTGAGTAAAGAAACTAGTCTGAACATGTAATACGCATGCGAATGATGTCACCGTTTTCACATATTCATGTTTTTGTTGCCAAAACTGACATATAAACTGACACAAATAAATAAAACCTAAATGGTGATATTTAAAAAAACGGTAATACTTTACAATAAGGTTCCATTTATTAACATTATTTAAAGTCCTCCTGTAGTCAATAATTGTATCCCTTGAAACTCATCTTTGATCCCCAAAATTACATATTTAAGTTTTTTCCTTTAAAAAAATATTTCTTCATGCCTTAAAATATCTTGAATGTAACTCGACACCCTTGCCTCATTTAGTATGCGTGGTTCTATGAATATGCAAATGAGCCCCGCCTCCACTCACTCACTCAGCTCAGAGATCCACTGGTTGACGATCACACGTTGATCTGATTGGTTACAAGGTAGTTTGTGACGTCAGATATAAACAACATTAAAAACTGGATTTTCACCACAGGGGGACATTAACATTAACAATGAACAATACTTCTACGGCATTTATCATCTTAATGTAAATGTTAATTTACTAATACATCTGTAAGATCAAAAATCATATCTGTTAACATTCGTTAATGCATTGTGAACTAACATGCACATGAACATTATTAACTAACATTGATAAAGGTTAATAAATACTGTATATAATATATTGCTCAATGTTATGAGACCTTATTCTAACGCGCTACGAAAAGGTTACAGAAAAGAAGAACATAAAAATGACTAACAATTAAAATATATCAAACAAAAGCCAATTCAAAATATTAAATAACTATAATAGTGTATAAATAATACTAAAACAGCAGGACTCCTTTTTTTAAAATTGGCTTTTGTTTCATATTTTTTTATTTTTAATGTTCTTTTTTGTGTAACCTTTTGGTAACACGTTAGAATAAGGTCTCATAACACTGTATATAATATATTGCTCAGAGATCCTCCAAAAGGGAGATGTTGTGTGAGCGAGCCGAGATCATCAGCGTCTCCAGAGACTCAGACTCGTGTCAGTCTTCTTCTTCTCTTCAGAGTCGTGTCGTGTCAGTCTTCTTCTCTTCACCAGCGACGAGAGCATGAAACATTAATGCTGGAGAACAGCAGGAGTCTGAACACACACGTCTGTGTTTACTGACGCTCACAGAAACACACAGCTCTTCCTCTAGATAACGGCGATCTCGATTCTCAAACGACACGCCACGGGCCAATTATGGCAGATCAGTGTGAATTCACTTCAGTTCACATTTATTTGCATAGCGCTTTTCACCATACACATCGTTTTTAAAAAAATGCATGAGTTCCCATGATTTAGAGTGATCTGTTATTAGACTAAGTTATGTGTTTCAGAAATGTACATATAATCACAGTGAGATAAAAAATTATTAATTCAAACAATGTAATTTAATGCAGAAACAATGAGCTCATTGAAGTAATGAATACTTGTTTGTTAACAAATGATTATGACATTTAGAAAAAGTAGATGTATGATGATGATGATGATGTCAGCACTATTATATCAAACATGGTGTGATTCATAAGTTAAATAATGAATGTGCACATATTGTGAATCAATTAGTTCCCGGTAGCTTTCAGTAAATTCACTTGTTTAAAGGAAAATGATTCATAAAACATAAATATCATCGGCTGGCCCAATGTATACATTCTTGAGTCTTGACACAGACGGGGGGGGAGACTATCAATCGAAGCTCAACTTTGGGAAGAGAAAAGATACAAGGCAAGATAAAGGAGAGAGAGAGAGAGAGAGAGAGAGAGAGAGAGAGAGAGAGAGAGAGAGAGAGAGAGAGAGAGAGAGAGAGAGAGAGTATATAGGCTCAATAAAACAACACAAACACCTACCATAGATAATTAGCTCATAATAGTATTATTGTATTATTGTAAATATTTGTAGGGTATTGTTTGGATGAGAGTCGTTCCAACAGCGCTGATATTTCAGCAGTAACAATAATAATCATAATCATAATCATAATCTAGCCTCTACTGTATTTCCAGATCATTCATTGCAACATCATGTTCACCCTCATATGGTGTTTGGGGTCAGGACGACATTTGGATTATCGAAATAAATAATATGTGATTACAATCAAGTCTTGTCTTTTAGTGGCAACTTATGTGGTGATACGGCAAAAAAAAAAAAAAAAAAAAAGTACATTTTAAATTTACAGCAAAAAACAAGAAACTTCAAAAGACCTCAAACAAGAACAAACATCATAACCTTTGACAAAAAAATACTGATTTAATGTATTTTATAATATATATACAGTATATATATACAGAAATATTAACGGATCTCTATTTTTTCTAAAACTGTATTTCCTTCAGTTTTTCTCTAAGCAGCAGATGCCGAATTCTGCCTCTAACACCTAGATCAACATCCAGAAACAACTAATATTTCATTTTGATCATCATTAAAGTGTTTTATGTTTTGTTTTGTTTTTTCATAAAAATGTAATATTTCGTTTGCATGTTAATGGTGCAGTTGAGGAAATTTGCAGTAAATAGGTAAAAAAAAGTACTTCATATCCCCCAAAACACAGCATAAACATATAGATGAGAAGTAAACAAACAAAAATGATATAACATTTGTATGTTTAAAATGTGTATTTTTTTTATACAATCGCCGTATAAATGTTTGGGGGGTCGATATGACCACAAGTGTACATGAGAATCAGTTTTGCACTGACACGGGGTTTACAACTATGTTTTTGCATATCAAACATCTCAATATGCACATATGTAGATCAAGAAAATCAAAATAACAATGTACAGCCCTGAATGGAAGTCCAAAATCATCTGGAAACCCTGAGTACGCACAGTAATAACACTAACTGAAGAACATTCACACCACATGATCTGTAATGGGAATGAGTTTGTAGTAATTATGGTCTCTAAATGACCAAACCACAGTAAAGCGGATTCATGCATGTTTTACATCGCTGTGGTTACAGCCTCATTTTATTACTAATGCCACAGTTAAACCATATACATATAGGCTATATTCACAGGGCACGTGTAGAAGGAGACGATCTTCATGATAGTCTGGCGTCTCTCAGCACTCCAGATGTAGAAATAATCAGTTATAACTCACACACTTTATGCGTAATGCAATTAAGTACATGTTAATTATTAATTTAATTAAAGTACAGTAGATGGCCGTGTGCATGAAGATACAGAAAAGCGTTTCCAATCGGAGATAAACCGCTTTAGTGGAGTGTGAGCTCTCTGAGCTCCAGCCGTCCAGAACAAGCGAGCGCCGCTAATGTTCCTCAGCCGGATCATAACTCTGGGAAATGGAGGAATATTCCGTCAAGGACAAAAGAGGACGATTCATTCCTCAGTCTCTCAGCTGACGGCGGCTTTATCACAGCGAGTCTCTCGTGTTTCTGCACTTCTGCTCAGGAGTTTAAAGGGGTGGTTGATTATGATTTGACTTGTCTAACTTTAGTTAGTGTGTAATGTTGCTGTTTGAGCATAAACAACATCTGCAAAGTTACAACGCTCAAAGTTCAGAGCAAAGGGAGATATTTGCTTTTAAAGAAATCGCTTTTTAAGGACTACAACAAACGGCTGGTAGAGACTACACCACATTCCTCCCGGGTTAGTGACATCACCAACCCTAAAATTTACATAAACCCCGCCCCCTGAACGCGCAGTCCATGTTGAGAAGAGGAAGAGTTGTTGTAGTCGAACACATTTGTGAGTCTGTTCAAGCTGTCTCATCCGTCTTTCCACATGCAATACTGTACGTAACACACTCTGGGGACCTCAGAGACTTATTTTACATCTTGTGAAAAGGGGCATTAAACCACTCCTTTAAAACTAGACTTCAATCCAGATCAACATCGTCTTCAATCGATCACACGTCACTCTTAACAGTTTGCATGATTATGGTATCTATCCATCCATCCATCCATCCATCCATCCATCCATCTGCTGTTTTTACCTATCCTGACCTCTCACTCATAGAAATAAAGGTTCACTGGGGCTCTATGTAGAACTCTTGGGGCTCTTGACTTATTTTTAAAGAACGCTTTATGCTAAAAAAAAATATTATCTATTAAAACTATTCTCCTGTATTTGTATCCTGTTATTATTGTAAAAGTTGAATAAACAGATTTTTTTTTTTTTAAAAGAAGAAAAAAAAGGTTCTATATTAGGAGAAATGTCTTAAATGATTGCATTAGATGATGAAAGGTTTAATTGGGTTTGGGTTTAATTGGATGAATGGAACATTAATTCATTCATAAATTAATAAATAATTCATAAATATTAGTAAATATAAATAATTACATACAAATTTTATTAAATAAATATAAAATAAATATAAAACATATAAAAAAATAATTAAATATTAATAAAAACATTCTAAATAAATAATAAAAAAAAACAATTAAATAATTAATTCATAAATATAAGTGAATTAAAAAAATACATAAATATTAACAAAAAATAAATAATAAATAAATAAATACATTTGTTTTTACCAACAAAAAACAAATGTAAAGCCGTGATTTGGACCTTCCTTCCTGTCCTAGCACGCGCAGATGTGTGTTAATGTGTGTGTGGATGATGGGAAAGTGGATACAGGCAAAAATCAAGCGGAAACACAGGAGATTTGGTCCCGCTGTGTTCAGCCGAGCAACAATAAAGACATCTCGGGTCAGCTGATTCAGAGCGGACGAGACTTCGGCTGGAATGATGGATGAATGAATGAATGAATGAATGAATGAATGTTCACCGATGACACACTTCAGTCGAGATGCCTCATACGGTTACACATCAATCAAAACCAGCTCATCTCACTCTATTCAGAACATGCAATAGACATATGTGTTAGAGATATTTAACAGTCCAGTTCATGAAAACATCTAATTAAATAAACGATACCAAGTCATCATAACAGACTGAGAGTCTGTGCCTAGTTGAAATATCAATGCCAGAAAGCTCTAAGAGATATTGCAGCCAAAATTTCAATGAGATATTTGATTGTAAAAGATCAGATCGATATAGAAATATGGAGGCAGAACCAGACGAAGGGCTTTACCAACAGCTGAGTTACATTTCAACATGATCTTTATGATTTTGAAAACCCTAATGCATGATTTTACACCATCTCTACTGCCTGCAATCATATCTGTCCGTCTGTTTGCTTTAAACCCCAGAGAACAGTATACATGATATAAACAATACATAATAAAAGTTTTTAGAATTATGCACCTTATAATGCATTCCATGATCTAATGAATAACTGTAACCACAGTTATAATGCATTATAATACTTATCGTTACACCTTAAGAAAATATGATGCGTTAAAACACGCGACAACCAATATCAGATGTAAGGAATCTGCAAATATAATAATGCGTTTAACATGAAAAGATGCATTGGAACATACATTATGAATATCTTTATGACGCATTTCACAGAAAGGCTTGAAGTAAAGTGAAAAGCTCACTGCATTAAAGGGCAGATCTGAGACGAGATGAACAGCGATGACCCTGTCAGAACAAAAGGACAGTCTTCATCTCACGCCGCTGTCACTGAAGCATTCATCACACCGCCGATGAGACTCCACTGAAAGATCACGGCTTCACGCAGAGCAAAACATATGCAGTTTGGTGCAGATGCTGATATTCATACGGACTGATAGCCTGTAATCAATGAGATCTTTAGAACTGTACAGCATAAAATGCATATAAATATCAGTATATCTGCCAATAATGTCTTAGTAAGATAATATTTAAATGCTTAGCTTGGTTATCAAAGCTAAAAACATATAATGCAATGCAATGATGAACAAATAAACCTTCCTCAAAAGCCTGATGATCATATTTCAATAAAATGATAATCAAGGATAATCAAGTAAACCGAAGCTGCTTCAGTGCAGGTGAAATATTACTAATAATATCAAAGTTAATCTTACATTTATTTGACAAAAATCATATTTCACAGCAAAAAGAGGCTGACGTTTGTACAATTAAAAGCATGTAATAGATTGTTCAGCAACGTTTCGATCATGTTGATCATTTAAAGGCCTTAGAAATATGATACGGTCGCTTTACAGGGTTAATATTTCATATGAGAAATTCTGAGCCTATTCACCTAATTTTCTGTGTAATAGAGCCGTTTGTGATGAATACTTCAGTGTGTGTAGCCACAGCTTCAGTTCTGTCACTGCAAAACATGTAGACGATCAATACGGGTTTATAATGGCCAGTGTCTTTGACCATCCATAAAGCCACAGAATACACTTTGCATTGCTTTTCATCAACGTGGAATCATGCACTTGCCTTTCATAACATAAAAACCTCATTGCATCGTTGTATTTAGGATAATTTAGCGATGCTTTCAGCCAATACTCTCAGATCAGTAAATGAATTCAGCCACAAAACACACAAACGTCTCTCTCTACACACACACACACACGCAGAGTCAGCAGAGTCTGTCCTCTGACCTGTGAGAGACATCAGTTCACACTGCGCCGCTCCTGTGGGACTGATGTGTGTGTTTGACCGCTTCAACACACACTAGCACAACAATAGACCAAGACAACAATGCCAGAGCATCTCAAAGAAACTCTTACCATAGCAAAACATCCTGTTACTATAGCAACAGCCAATCGCAGGGGACCAATCACATCGTCAGGTCGTTTCCAGGCTATAAATTATGAATGATTACATGCAACTAACCCTAAACCTAACCCTAACCTTATAGTAAATACATGTAGTTAATTAACATTACTCAGTACTTAAATGTATAAATACAGTGTTACACTGACACCTTAAAATTAAGTGTAAACGACACATCTGCTTATTCTTTATTAAGACTGCTTTCCACATTATACATTAATAGTTAAATCATGGCACATGACAATATAGATATTTACATTTATGCATTTAGAAGTAGACCTGTCACAATTATGGTCATTCGATCTAATCACAATTATGATAACAGCAATAATTGTGCAATTAAATATGTTTTATTTTATTTAAATTTTGCCAAAATATTTAAAGTATTTATATATTAAATACTTCATTTATATGAAGTTCCTCCTTCAATAGTGTTTTAGGGTACATTTACACAACAACGATGGACTAAAAACATGCGTTTTTCCTTCAACGTTGTCAAAACGATCCCGATCAAACGGATCCATGAAAGAGATTAAAACGCTGTATTCTGCTGTCAGGCCAGTAGATGGCGATGTCGCTTTGTAAAGAAACACTACACGCCTACAGAATGAATACGTGATACACACGTGCATGACGTCACCGTTTTCACACATTCGAGTTTTTGTAGTTTACACGGAGACGATGACGATATCGTTTTTACAAACTTGCACCTTGAATCCCATTTTCAATAGTTCGCGTTTTCAGGCCAAAACGCCGCTGTCGTGTAAATGAACGACCAAAACGCATAAAGAGTTGAGAGCAGTGTCGCGTAAACGGCCCCTGAATCATCCCATGATAATTTACTCATTAATTTACCACTGATCACACTTCATCATAGGATGATTTAAACTATTGGAGGAACATGTGCACTTGATTCATTAAAGGAAAAAACAATAATCCATGTTATTGTCATAATACAAACTTTAAACCCAATTCATATTTGGCTACAAAACTAATTTCAAGCACTTAAGCAAAAGCCTTTAGAATAAAATATCTGATAATGAAAATGAGTTCAGTGAAGTGCTCAAACTTTCGAGTGTGTAAGAACAACAGCAACATTTCATTTCTGACACACACATAACCAATAACTGCAGTTCAGTTCATATTTCTGGTTTACATTATAATGTCTTTCAGCAGATACAGCACAACACTGAGGACCATCTCTGATCTCAGACGTGAGACTGAGCAGAGAGCAGAGAAACTCTTGTGACGTCATTAAACTCGCTGACAGAACCGGTATTGTACATTCATACAGGAATCTCACGCAATATTTCTTACATTACGCAGAGATATGAAAGGCAAAAGAAGTTTGCTGTGCTATTTGGACTATATGCAGAATTTTCAAACTAGGGTCCGCAAGGAAATGACAGGAAAAAACTGTAAATAAAAAAAATAAAAAAATAATAATAATAATAAATAAATAAATAAAATTATTAAAATAAATTAGTGAAAATTAGATTTAAAAAAAAATATTGATATAAATAAATATTAATATTAAATACATTTATTAAAAATAAATATTATTAAATGTATATTATGAGTAAAAATGTAATTAAAATAAATAAAAATGTATTAATAAAATAAATATTCATAAATACATTTATTTAAAATAAACATTCAATTTATAAAAGTATAAATTAAAGGAGTAAAAAAAATATTGTAAAAAAATAAAAAAGGCCTATTGACTAAAAAAAAGTATTTAAAAAACAATATTATAAACTTTATATTATATTATATTGCGAGTAAAAAAAAGTATTAAAATAAATAAAAATATTGACTAAAATAAATAAATATTAATTGATGCATTTATTAAAAATAAATAATTTGATTAAAATGAAACAAATAAATGAATAATACATTTAACAGTAGAAAATAATAATAAAACTTAATATAAACTAATTTTAGATTCATAATATTAATGTATAATATCAGTGTATAAATTTGGTGTTTATAAAAGATAGCTTTCTTTTCAGTTTTAGGATGAGGGTCCATTGCATCTAAAAAGATTGAAAACACCTGCATGTAAGTATAGTAACAGCTACACATTATACTAGCACTGTATCTACATTCCCTATGTATTTTCATAAGGTGCTCCAATAACCTTGTTTTCATTTAGACAATCATTTTATACAGTGTAGTTACTCAGTCCAAGTACTGAAGCTTCTGGCAAACAAACACTCGTCCTGTAACAGCACGTGCGATTCACTCAATCAATCAAAACTTTATTACAGACTCAGGGTCTGACCCACACCTGACCCAACATATAAAACAACAACAATAACAAAAAATAAATAAAAATACATCAATGCGTTACAAAAATACAAAAGTAGTGTTTCCACAATTTCTCATCTCATCGCCATTCATCTACATCACAGCACGAACCAATCAGAGCCGCGCAAACCTTGACGGGAGCTGCGCGAGGCAAAAGATTGAGAACACCTGCATGTATCTATAGCAACATGCAGATATTATAATTGCACTGTATCTACATCACCATGTATTTTCTTAAAGTGCTCCAATAACCTTGGTTTCATTTACAAAATCATATTTTACAGTGTAGTTACTCAATCCATGTAGCATTTACTACTGAAGCTTCTGGAAAACAAACACTCGACCTGCAACAGCGCGTGCTCTTCATTCAATCTATCAATCAATCAAACAAATTAAAACTTTATTACAGACTCAGGGTCCAATTTTTAAAACACACCCAACATATAAAACAACAACAAATGCGTTACAAAAGTACCAGTGTTTCCACAATTGCCCATCTCATCAACATCACAACACGAATCAATCAGAACCGCGCAAACCTTGACAGGGGAGCTGCGCGTGGCACTGTATCTACATTCCCCATGTATTTTCTTAAGGTACTCCTTATTAACCTTGGTTTCATTTAGAAAATATTTTTTTACAGTGTAGTTACTCAGTCCAAGTACTGAAGCTTCTGGCAAACACACTCGACCTGCAACAGCACGTGCGCTTCACCCATCATCAACAGCACAGCACAGCACGAATCAATCAGAACCGCACAAACCTTGACCGGGGAGTTGCGTGTGGAGACGGGCAGGTCCCGCACAGTTGTGCCCGGGGGAGACGCCGATACTCCGGCCGCGCATCCCGCGAGCCCCGTCCTCCCTCCCCCGTTCTTCGGGCGCTGTTTAATCCCGTCCAGTAAGCGGACCAGCAGAATATTGGCCGGTAGATCGTCGACCGCGGAGTCCACTAGGATGCGGCACTCCGGGCAGCGCAGCTCGTGTCTGGAGCTCACGATGTTCTCGAGGCATCGGCGGCAGAAGGTGTGCTGACAGGGCAGGACTTTAGCGCTCGTGTCCAGCCGTTCCAGACACACCGAACACTCCAGCAGATCCAGCAGTGACGACTCGTCCATGTTTGCATGCAGTGCATGTGGTAATATTAATGCACGGAGAACGGGTTAAGACATACCGACGGAGCGCTGGGAAGCGCGAGCGAGCGCGTCTGCTGCTGCTCCGTCTTTCTTCCTCTCTCTCTCTCTCTCTCCCTCTCTCTCTCTCTCTTTCTCTCTCCCACACACACACACACACACACACACACACAGCTGTGAGGAATAGTGAGGTCATGCACGCACGCGCTATCAAGCGCGAGGTTCAAACTCGCGTCATCATTAGGGCTGTTTGCCTGCAATACTGTCGAATGAACTTGATTTGTGCTCCAGATTCCTCAAATCACACTGCGGTTTTACTGAGTGATCAGACGCAGCATTTCACCTGCTCGACCAGAAAACAGCTGAAAAATAAAATCACGTTGAAGGAGGGACACAGAGCCATATCTGGGCACTTAGCAACGCCATAACCACTCATAGCAACGTTGCTTCGCATGGCAACACCCTAAGTATGCGATAACAATCGGCATTTCTTTTTTGTTAGAAATTACTTAAATTATTTAAAAGGATTGTTCAGTCAAAACTGGAAATTCTGTCATTAATTACTCATCTCATGTCGTTACATCATTATATCAACTCAAACATCAGTTATGGTTTACAGAAGCTCAAGCATGTTCGCTTTATGTGCGAGAACCAATAAGGTTCATTCTCGTGTTACGCAGAACGTTTGAGCTTCAGCAAGAACCAATGAGGATCATTCTCGTGTTACGCAGAACGTTTGAGCTTCAGCAAGAACCAATGAGGTTCATTCTCGTGTTACACAGAATGTTTGAGCTTCTGTAAGAGCCAATGAGGATCATTCTCGTGTTACGCAGAACGTTTGAGCTTCAGCAAGAACCAATGAGGTTCATTCTCGTGTTACACAGAATGTTTGAGCTTCAGCAAGAACCAATGAGGTTTATTCTTGTGTTAAGATGAACGTTTGAGCTTCAGCAAGAACCAATGAGGTTTATTCCTGTGTTAAGCAGAACCTTTGAGCTTCAGCAAGAACAAACGATGTTCATTCTCATGTTACGCAGAACCTTTGTTGAGCTTCAGCAAGAACCAATGAGGTTCATTCTCATGTTACGCAGAATGTTTGAGCTTCAGCAAGAACAATTGAGGTTCATTCTCGTGTTACGCAGAACGTTTGAGCTTCTGCAAGAACCAATAAGGTTAATTCTCGTGTTACGCAGAACTTTTGAGCTTCAGCAAGAACCAATGAGGTTCATTCTCGTGTTACACAGAATGTTTGAGGTTCTGTAAGAGCCAATGAGGATCATTCTCGTGTTACGCAGAACGTTTGAGCTTCAGCAAGAACCAATGAGGATCATTCTCGTGTTACGCAGAACGTTTGAGCTTCAGCAAGAACCAATGAGGTTCATTCTCGTGTTATGCAGAACCTTTGAGCTTCAGCAAGAACCAATGAGGTTCATTCTCGTGTTACGCAGAACTTTTGAGCTTCAGCAAGAACCAATGAGGTTAATTCTCGTGTTACACAGAATGTTTGAGCTTCAGCAAGAACCAATGAGGTTCATTCTCATGTTACGCAGAATGTTTGAGCTTCAGCAAGAACCAATGAGGTTCATTCTCGTGTTACACAGAATGTTTGAGCTTCTGTAAGAGCCAATGAGGATCATTCTCGTGTTACGCAGAACGTTTGAGCTTCTGCAAGAACCAATGAGGTTAATTCTCGTGTTACGCAGAACTTTTGAGCTTCAGCAAGAACCAATGAGGTTCATTCTCGTGTTACACAGAATGTTTGAGCTTCTGTAAGAGCCAATGAGGATCATTCTCGTGTTACGCAGAACGTTTGAGCTTCAGCAAGAACCAATGAGGATCATTCTCGTGTTACGCAGAACGTTTGAGCTTCAGCAAGAACCAATGAGGTTCATTCTCGTGTTATGCAGAACCTTTGAGCTTCAGCAAGAACCAATGAGGTTCATTCTCGTGTTACGCAGAACCTTTGAGCTTCAGCAAGAACCAATGAGGTTCATTCTCGTGTTACGCAGAATGTTTGAGCTTCAGCAAGAACCAATGAGGTTCATTCTTGTGTTACGCAGAACCTTTGAGCTTCAGCAAGAACAAACGATGTTCATTCTCATGTTACGCAGAACGTTTGAGCTTCAGCAAGAACCAATGAGGTTCATTCTTGTGTTACGCAGAACGTTTGAGCTTCAGCAAGAACCAATGAGGTTCATTCTCATGTTACGCAGAACCTTTGAGCTTCAGCAAGAACCAATGAGGTTCATTCTCATGTTACGCAGAATGTTTGAGCTTCAGCAAGAACCAATGAGGTTAATTTGCGTGTTACACAGAACGTTTGAGCTTCAGCAAGAACCAATGAGGTTCATTCTCGTGTTACGCAGAACCTTTGAGCTTCAGCAAGAACCAATGAGGTTCATTCTCGTGTTACGCAGAATGTTTGAGCTTCAGCAAGAACCAATGAGGTTCATTCTTGTGTTACGCAGAACCTTTGAGCTTCAGCAAGAACAAACGATGTTCATTCTCATGTTACGCAGAACGTTTGAGCTTCAGCAAGAACCAATGAGGTTCATTCTTGTGTTACGCAGAACGTTTGAGCTTCAGCAAGAACCAATGAGGTTCATTCTTGTGTTACGCAGAACCTTTGAGCTTCAGCAAGAACCAATGAGGTTCATTCTTGTGTTACGCAGAACCTTTGAGCTTCAGCAAGGACCAATGAGGTTCATTCTCGTGTTACGCAGAACCTTTGAGCTTCAGCAAGAACAAACGATGTTCATTCTCGTGTTACGCAGAACGTTTGAGCTTCTGCAAGAACCAATGAGGTTCATTCTCGTGTTACGCAGAACGTTTGAGCTCCTGCAAGAACCAATGAGGTTAATTTGCGTGTTACACAGAACGTTTGAGCTTCTGTAAGAACCAATGAGGTTCATTCTCGTGTTACGCAGAACGTTTGAGCTTCAGTAAGAACCAATGAGGTTAATTCGCGTGTTACGCAGAACATTTGGGCTTCTGTAAGAACCAATGAGGATCATTCTCGTGTTACGCAGCACGTTTGGGCTTCTGTAAGAACCAATGAGGTTAATTTGCGTGTTACGCAGAACATTTGGGCTTCTGTAAGAACCAATGAGGATCATTCTCGTGTTACGCAGCACGTTTGGGCTTCTGTAAGAACCAATGAGGTTCATTCTTGTGTTACGCAGAACGTTTGAGCTTCTGTAAGAGCCAATGAGGATCATTCTCGTGTTACGCAGAACGTTTGAGCTTCTGTAAGAACCAATGAGGTTAATTTGCGTGTTACGCAGAACATTTGGGCTTCTGTAAGAACCAATGAGGTTCATTCTCGTGTTACGCAGAACGTTTGAGCTTCTGTAAGAACCAATGAGGTTAATTTGCGTGTTACGCAGAACATTTGGGCTTCTGTAAGAACCAATGAGGTTCATTCTCGTGTTACGCAGAACGTTTGAGCTTCTGTAAGAACCAATGAGGTTAATTTGCGTGTTACGCAGAACGTTTGGGCTTCTGTAAGAACCAATGAGGTTCATTCTCGTGTTACGCAGAACGTTTGAGCTTCTGTAAGAACCAATGAGGTTAATTTGCGTGTTACGCAGAACATTTGGGCTTCTGTAAGAACCAATGAGGATCATTCTCGTGTTACGCAGCACGTTTGGGCTTCTGTAAGAACCAATGAGGTTCATTCTTGTGTTACGCAGAACGTTTGAGCTTCAGCAAGAACCAATGAGGTTAATTTGCGTGTTACGCAGAACGTTTGGGCTTCTGTAAGAACCAATGAGGTTAATTTGCGTGTTACGCAGAACGTTTGGGCTTCTGTAAGAACCAATGAGGTTAATTTGCGTGTTACGCAGAACATTTGGGCTTCTGTAAGAACCAATGAGGATCATTCTCGTGTTACGCAGCACGTTTGGGCTTCTATAAGAGCCAATGAGGATCATTCTCGTGTTACGCAGAACGTTTGAGCTTCAGTAAGAACCAATGAGGTTAATTTGCGTGTTACGCAGAACGTTTGGGCTTCTGTAAGAACCAATGAGGTTAATTTGCGTGTTACGCAGAACATTTGGGCTTCTGTAAGAGCCAATGAGGATCATTCTCGTGTTACGCATCACACTTGAGCTTCAGCAAGAACCAATGAGGTTCATTCTCGTGTTATGCAGAACGTTTGAGCTTCAGCAAGAACCAATGAGGTTAATTTGCGTGTTACGCAGAACGTTTGAGCTTCTGTAAGAGCCAATGAGGATCATTCTCGTGTTACGCAGAACATTTGAGCTTCAGCAAGAACCAATGAGGTTCATTCTCGTGTTACGCATCACACTTGAGCTTCAGCAAGAACCAATGAGGATCATTCTCGTGTTACGCAGAACGTTTGAGCTTCTGTAAGAACCGAATGAGGTTCATTCTCGTGCGTCAAGCAGGTTTGGTTGAGCTTTGGTTTGCTGATCAATGTTTAAATGTGAATAAAAGCCTAAATTCAATCTGTTAATCATATAAACTGGTCGAGTCTCTTCAGAAAATTTGGACTTACCCGCTCAATTCATATTAATTAGTTTTATGATCTCTTTATGAACTTTTTGAAGCGTCAAAGTGGTAGTTGCGTAGCTGTCAATGGAGGGACAGAAATCTCTCAGATTTCATCAAAAAGATCTTCATTTGTGTTTCAAAGATGAACGAAAGTTTTACGGGTTTGGAACAACATGAGTGTGAGTAATTACTGACAGAATAATAATTAAGTAAACTAACCCTTTAATGTTAAATGAGTAATGTAGTCATGATTCTGCGAATAGAATAGAATGTGTTATTCATTTTGCCCAAATTTACCATCATATGGGTGTGTTTTGCATTGCATGTCCCATTATCATGATATTCAGGAAATCATAACATCCAGTTATAAATGATTTGGTGTCCCTCAACTTTGCAACAGTTAACTTATAAACTTTAAACACTAATAAATCATCATCATTTGCATGCAAATCATTTGGAAAATGTGTGCACTATTGTTTTAAAACATGTTTAATTGGATTTGAGTTGGAACCCAAAAAATAAACTGTCTGCACACTTTTTTGAGTTGGAACAAAATCTGTGAAATTTTATTTTAGCCTTATTAATATTTCTAAAAATGTCTAGAGATCTTGAAACGATCACAATGGCTGCCTTTATTGTAAAAAAAATAATCTGGATTTGTTTTAATTTGTCTGACATGATTAGTGTTTATAAGCTGAAGCACCAGTATTTGACTAAGATTAACTAAATATTACACTTGCATTTGACTGAATAGCACATTTATTATTTT
Organism: Squalius cephalus; assembly: GCA_022829025.1. NCBI lineage: Eukaryota > Metazoa > Chordata > Actinopteri > Cypriniformes > Leuciscidae > Squalius > Squalius cephalus. The sequence continues at coordinate 2,229,816 of CM040799.1, forward strand.
AAGTTCTGCTTCACTCCAATTGAAGAATGACTCTTTTAATGCACAGTGAAGTTCAAAAACAACAACAGGTGTGTCCAAATGTGAACAGCTTTATATTAAACTAAAACAACATGCCATGCAGACCAGTTTCACAGGTTAGCAGTAAAGCATGACGGATTTTACAACCATGTTTTATTTAGATAAGAAGCTAAAATCACCCTGTTGTAAACCTGAAGAGCATAGGTGCTGTTATAAATTATCTTGCAATCAATAAATGTATCGCTATTTGTTTCTTTCCCGTTGCTGTAGCGCCACCTGCTGGTTATAGTTCATAACTCAACTCAGTTAAATCACTGTTTATAATCCTGAAAACGTTTGATAGATGTGAGTAACCGCATATCAGATCACAGTGTGAGAATAAACAGTTATTTAATGGCATATGTATGATTTTAAATGGCAAACTGGCGCCACCTGTTGAACTTTTACAGAAATTACACTAGGATTACATTAAGAATAAAATAACAGTAGTAAAGAAGAAAAACAAAGTTACACTTTATGTTAAAAAATAAAGGTTTCTCAATAGTTCCATGAACATCCATGGAACCACAATTGTTTGTATAGTAGAAAAGGTTTCTTTAGATGTTTAAAATGTTCTTCACATTAAGAATAAAAAATGTTTTGTTCACTGAAAGGTTCCAGAAATGATCCTTCAATTGAATTACTGCAACCCCCCTGCCCCCCTCCCCCCTTTTGAAGCCTTTATTTTCAAGGGTGTATTCACGTTTAAAATTCATTTATCATCTTGTAAGTTGCCTGAGAATGTTCTCTTTGTGTGTGAACAGATCTGAGAGTAAATACAGCACACCCATACAGTCAGAGGAGGTGTTGTGCGTGTCCAGTCCTGCCCGTTTCACACACACTGTGTGTTTGCTGCCAGCGAGTCACTCGGGGAAATGTTGCACACATTAGGCCTGTGAACAGAAGATGATGTCACTTCCTCTCTCATTCTGACCACCCATGAAGAACAGAAAGCTACTGAAGGTCTGAGCATCAAAGAAAGCCTCCTGTGTCTCTGTCCATCCAGACTCTCAGTCTGATCCTCAGCACACAGTCTGAAGCGTTCACTGCTCGCATTCGCAATCACTCACGTTCGTTGTGCTTGAGGTTTGGGTTGCATTCGGCTCGCTTGCTTAGCTGGAGTTTGAAAGACAGTAACATTATCAGTCTGACTGCCACTATCAAACAAATCTTGACATTGAATAATGACATTATTTTGTCCTGTAGTGCTGAATTGAATTTGCTTCATAACTGACGAAGTTTGCAACACTGAGCTGAACTGAATTGAGCTGAATAATTGTATTATTATTCAAGTCAAGTCACCTTTATTTATATAGCGCTTTTTACAATACAGACTGTTTCAAAGGAGATAACAGGAAAATAATACAACAAAGTTTGTTTCTAGAAGAAAATAGCTTCACAGTCCAGCTTAAGTAAGCTCAGAGATGTTTCATTTTTGTTTTAAAAAAGTTATTAATTTAGTTCATTTATATATAAAACCATGATGTCATCGTCCAGCTCAGTTCAGTTCTCATATAATGGTGTCAATGCAGGCAGATCAATAATAGCCTATTGTTGAATATTAATATTAATATTAAATGTTACATTGAATGTCGCCAACTAAGCAAGCCAAGCCAATGGCAACAAAGGTGGAGAAACAATATTTCTTACAGATACAGATGACCTACATTATTTGAAGTAGGTTAGCTGATGCTGCGATTTCCATGGCAACCATTCTTTGCACCCCTGCGGTGACGTGGTTACCGAGTGACAGTCGCCAAAACATTAGCACATCATCTGTGTCATGATGCTCATCTTTAACTGTGTCATGATGCTCATCTTTAACTGTTTCATGATGCACCAATGTGCAAATACAGTAATTGAAGAAGATTCTGATACAGATACAGAAGATGATCTGCAAAACATTAACTGTAATTAGTTAAGTAAGGGATAATGTACATCCAGCCGGTTGTTATCTCAGAATAAACCCTGACAGGGTGATCAGGAACTGACGTTAAGCACATTATCCTGCTTATTACACGGCTACTTGCCACATAAATAATCAGACACGAAATATTGATCTGAGTTTAAATATTTTATTAGCTCTTTAAACACAAAGCTTCACGGAGAGAGCAGTTTCAGCGGCGAGATCAAACTATACGGACATTTAAGAGATATGGTATACAGTCATAACACTTATTACACAGCATTTCACCACATAAATAATTATGGAGATAAGAGATATTGATTTCAGATTAAATTGTTTTAAAATCGTACCTGTTTGTATCTTATAATCCAACAGTGTATAAAACAATAGTCACAAAATGGCCGCCGCTGCGTTTCTATGAAACAAGAGAGAGCGAGTCCACGATACTGGATGGCATAATTAAATAACTCTACACAAAATATTGATTCGACTGAGTTTTAATATTTTATTAGTTCACCAATCGCAAAACTTCCTCGAAGAAAAACCGTAGCGAGTGTATAGCGCTGCTGACTTCAGTGACCCGGATGAGCCTGTGTTTCTGTTGTTATCTGGGAATAATAAACCGCTGGATGGAGCGATCAACCAATCAGAATCAAGCATTCCACAGAGCCGTGTAATAAACATTAATAGTTGTGGTGGATATTGGTTTTTCATTAATCCAGAGTGGATAATTGCAGACAGCAAAGTAAATTTCAAAGTCGCTTTTTTTCTGCACATGAATGAAGGGGAAAGGATCGGAGAAAGAAAGCGGTCACTTCCTCTCACGCGGGGAAAGTACATGTTTCTCTCACACCTGTTTCAGAATCTCCGATCAATGAATAAACAAGTCAATAAATTATCCTGCCATCTATGGGTCTGTAAACAAATTCCTGGATGCAATAGTTGGTAGAACATCATACATCTCTTGCAGATCAACATCAAAATAATTACACAGTTCTTTCATGTGTTCTAATCAGAGTCAGAGAAACAGAAAAGAGTTTGATCTCACTTTGATCTTCCCTTTCTAATATATATATAATCACAGTATGTATTAGTGCTGTCAAATCAACGGACCTCAATCGTATCTAACAAAAAAGTTTATGTATGTATATATAGACATATATAAACAAACTTTTATGTCAGATGCTATTAATTGTGGTTAATCGATTTGACAGCACTAATATATATATATATATATATATATATATATATATATATATATATATATATATATATATATATATATATATATATATATATATATATATGTATTATATATATATATATATATATATATATATATATATATACATACATATATATGGTAATATAATATACACACACTCACACATATTATGAAGACTTCAGATGCAAAAGCCTCTAAAAAGTGCCATTTGAAATTTTCTTCTAAAATGGTCATTATTACCAAGCTTGTATATTTAAATTCAGCAATTTCACTTAAATTGCAATGAAAATTACCTATTAATTGTCATTGAAGTGAAATTACTGAACTTAAATATACGAGCTTGATAATAATGATCATTCTAGAAGAAAATGTCAGATGGCACTTTTTAGAGGCTTTTGCATCTGAACTCTTCATATATATATATACATATATATAGACTCACACACACACAAACACACACATATACTGTATATACACACACACACTAATGGGCCTAAATTTAAGATGTATGTGTTTGAATTGCATATTTGTCAGTCATGCATAAATGAAACGGGTCAGATTTCAGCACTCATAGAAATCTTGGCATCATTTATTATTAACAATTTGTATCTATTTAATTTTTTTGTAAATAATCATATTTTCAAAATGCATGTATTCAGAAATAATTTCATTCAGTTAAAAAGTATGAACATGGTTAAAAGAGGAACAAGCTATATTAATTTAGTTACAAGGTATGAAACTGATACAAATTGGATTTACTGATGATATACTGATGATATATATTCTGGTTGTTGTGTATTTAAAACACTTTCCTTTTATTAGTTCCATTACAGTCAGATATTTTACGTGTTTCATTTTAGTATGACTGACAATATGCACCACATTAATTGGTTTATGTTGGAAATGCATGGGAATTTTACATGCAATACAAATGCATAAATCCTCCATTTAGGCGCAAGTGTGTGTGTGTGTGTGTGTGTGTGTGTGTGTGTGTGTGTGTGTGTGTGTGTGTGTGTGTGTGTGTGTGTGTGTGTGTGTGACTGACTGTGCTGTCTGAGCCGCGGGACGGCAGCAGTGAGCTCCAGCTTCATCTAGTACCTGTCTCAGGTTCATTCTGGGCGGAGAGCATCCGAACCTCACTCGAGGTGGAGCCACACACACACACACACACACACACACCGAGAGAAACGAGCCTGAAGCGCTTTAAGAGGAGACGGGCGGTCACATGTACGCGCTCGAGTGATCTGATTCACTGTAATGATCTGATCTCAGTCCAGATCTCTGCTTCAGACCTGTCCTGAGAGTGTCCCAGAGCAGATCGTCCTGAAGAAGAGTGTGTGTGTGTGTTGTGCTGAAGCTCTGAAGAAGATCCTGGTCTTCCTGCAGGTAAGGCGCGCGCTTCAGGAATGCGCGAGGGAAATTCCTGTTTCCGTGAGATGCGCGCTGACCGTTAGAGACTTCTTCTCATCAAACATGTTTACAGCATTAGTGTGTGTGTTTATCTGGTCTAATCTGGCGGTTCTGGTGTTTATGATGCATGTGCTCTGAGTGGAATATGCAACAGTGCTTTTCATTTGTTACGTGTACAGTGATCGTACTGGATGTTCACTGTTGGTCTTTCACATGCATCCCGGTGTGTGTGAGGTTTTAAACGGGTGTGTGAAGCACTCGCTCAGGGAATGGTTCGACTGTCCCGTGCGGAGATGAGATGTGTGTGTGTGTGCGTGCGTGTGTGTGTGTGAGGGAAACTCCTGCATGTGGATCAGGAGACATGCACTTGCATGCACGCGCTTCTGATGTCTATGTGACTTTGAACTGAAGGAGGAAATAAATCCGAGACGAGAAAGAGACAAATGTTGTTTAGGGGGGAAAAATGCGAAAGTATCACAAAAATGCGATGATCATAACGGCGCCAGCAGAATGAAAACCAATCAAATGAGCGCGCGCGCTGATGGGATAATTCATTAACGGCAGGAACTCTGCTAACGTTATTGTTA